>PVIU01017098.1:0-42889 GCA_004026605.1 Ondatra zibethicus
AGAGACAGAGACCCACAATCACATCAGAGCAATGGATTGAGCCCCCAAGGTGCAGGTGAAGAGCAGAAGGTGGGAGAAGATGAGTTAGGAAGTTAGGACCGTGAGGGGCTGGTCCACCTACTGAGACAGTGTGCCTGAACTAATGGGAGCACACCAATCCACCTGGCCTGGGACTGAATGAGCATATGATCAAACCAGCATCTACTTTTGAAAAAAGTAAAAACAAATTTTTCTCTTATTATCCCCATGAATCAACTGAAGTATAAATGCACAGTAATGTTGACATTTTTGGTAAGCCATTTCTTTGAAATTTAAAAAAAAATTGGATATTGTTAATAAAAAATGTGTTTTAGTAAGCTACTACATTTATAATTTTTAGGAGTTTAGTATGTACGTCTCTGAGTTACATATTACAAGTTTCTGACATGATACATAAATTTGGAATAGTAGTTCATAACAGATTTTTTTTGTCTTTTGATTTACTCATTTTGTTATACCATATTTGAATTCCTGGACTGGAAAAGATTGAGAGAGTATTTTACTTTGTTTCTAAGTTTGGGTAGATGAACCTCTACTCTCTCCAGGATGACAGAATATAATTGTTCTAATGGAACCCTGCTAGTGCTTTTGTTGCTTTGAGAAGATACCATGACCACGGCAAATCTATTAAAAGTGGATATTTAATTGGGTAGCGTAATGTTCAGAGGTCCAGTCCATTATCATCATTGTGGGACATTGTGGCATAGAGGCAGACATAGTGTTGTAAAAGGAGCTAAAACTGTTGCATCTTGATATGCAAGTAATTATAAGTGTTCTGAGATATTGGATATGACTTAGACATATATGAGATGCCAAAGCCCACAGTTGACATACTTCCTCTAACAAAGCCACACCCTCATCAAAGTCACACATTCTAATAGTGCCACACCCATTGAGTTTATGGGGACAATTACATTTAAACTACCACATTCCAAACACCCTCCCACAAAAGCTTGTAACAAAAATCATAATGCAAAATGCTTTAAGTCTAACTTGATATATCTCCCTAATCTATCACTGTCACAACAATGTTTAAAAGTCTAAAGCTCAACGTCTTTTCTGAGATTCATGCAATTTCTTATTTGTAATCTGCTATAAGTTAAACATACCACATATTTCCGATATATATATATATATATAGCAATATATAATGGCACAGACTATACATAACTGTTTCAAAACAAAGGGAAGGGAGCACAGTTAAGAAATACTGAATCAAAGAAAGACTGAAAACCAGATGGGAAAACTTCAAAACTATGTCTGATGTCAAAATGCTCTTCATATATCAAACTCCTTACATCTTTGTTGAATGCAATATACTTCTTTCTCTGGGACTGGTTCTGCTCCCTGTTAGCACCTTTCCATCCAGGTATCCTACAACTCTGGTATCCCCAACATCATGGAGTTTCCAAGGTAATCCAGGCTTGAACTTCACAGCCTTACAAAGTAACCCCCTTAGGCCTTAATTCAGGGACATCCCTGAGACATGCCTGGCCTTATTGTTTTTCCTTAGTCAAGAAGGCAAATTCTGTAAACCCTTTCTTCTCTCCTTAACTCTAGATCCAGAAACTCATGGCAGAAGTTTATGCTGCTTGCTTGGGCTAGAACATGGCTCCTTTGTTCAGTAACATCTCACCAGATTTCTGTTTTTAATGCTTACCATCACTACCTAAGTGTCACTATCCTTGAACTTGCTCTGTATACCAAGTTGCACTCAAACTCAAAGATCCATCAGTCTCTGCCTCTGGAGTACCGGAATTAAAGGCATGCACACTGGGCTCTAAATTTTTCTTTAATACCTTTTCACAATTTAGAAAATTTAGCTGGGTGGGATCTTGTCCTGAGGTCATCACTCTCTTTTAGTTCTTTTCTTCATCTGTTTATCTCACTGAACACAGGATTAGCTCCATTCTAACTCCTGGTTCCCCTTTTCTCCTCTGCTTGCTCTTTTTCATTATAAACCGTCTTAAGTATGAACACTAGTAATCACATGACAGAGACTATAATAGGCTGTTTTGAGGTTTCCTCTGCTGAAGGAATTAATTCTATTTTCTCCACTTTAGTTGCAGACAGACTCTTCAGACAAGAGCAAAATGTGGCCACTTTCCCTACCACAATATCAGAAGAATGATCTCTAGGGAAAATACTACAATTCTTCCCTGAAACTTATTGAGTCAGCTCCCTACCCCACCCCCGACACATACAGTTTAAGTCACACTTAGCACTACTGTCTTCCCTGCTTCTATGGCATGGCAAATTAAGCAACGTTTAAAGCATTCCTGCGGTCCGAACCCAAGTACCAAAATCTAAATTCCTCCAACCAAAACATGATCAATCCTAACACAGCAACACCCCAGTTCTGGTGTCAACTTCTGTCTTAGTTTGAGTTTCTCTTTCTGTGAGTATGCACCATGACCACAGCAACTCTTATAAAGGAAAACATTTAATTTGTGGTTTGCAGTTTAGAGACTCAGTCCATTATCCTCCTAGTGGCACATGCTGGAATGCAGGCAGATAAGCTATTGTGAAAGGAGCTAAGAGTTTTACATCTTGATATATATGCAAGTGAAAGTGATCTGAGACACTGGACATGGTTTGAGTGTATATGAGATCTCAATATCCTCCTCCACAGTGACAAAGCCACACCTTCTTATGTGGGGAATTACATTCCAAATACCACAGGACCTTATAATGTTATATGACCATATATTCCAAACTATAGTTATGTAACACAGATGAATTCATATGCATATGATATCTTCAGTGATTTAAATTCTGAAATTCTCTGCACCTTTTTGAAGACAAGGTCAATGGAAAATAAAATTTGACCTATTTATTACAATGAAGAAATCATAATTATATATGCATACATTAGAAATGTTTTAATTATATGTCTAAATTCATATCTTTTTATATATGTCAAATTGATTTGAATTTCTGGAAAAAAAATGTGGCTTTTATAGTTTTTTTTCTTAAAAGACTAATAAATAAAAGGTCCAAATCAAAGGGCACCGACTAATGGTGGTCAAAATTAGTGCTAACTTTAAAGTCAGGATATATGCCCTTCCCCTTCACTGTACGTAATGATATTTTTTCCCTTCAAAGCTAATTTTCTACACTTTGCAGCTCTTCTGAGCTTTGCTGTTTAGCAAACTCTCTGATTTTGAGCAATTTTATTTGCATCCTATTCCAAAAATCTGCTTATTATACCTAAGAGTCACACGTGAAATAGCTGCTTGTAACTTTTTCATGGTTTTCTGTCTCCTTCAAATTCACTGTGCTTCACAGCCTCAAGCATTTGGTCAAAAGTACACATAGGGATTATTTATGTACGTAGACTTTATATGTGCCATAGAGGATATTATTTCTGAAAGTGAACCCAAAACGAATGAGAATGGTAACACATTGCACCATCCGACTATACTGTTAACAGAGATAATGTCTACAATGGAGGTATTTCAGATGACTGTAAGATTTCTAGGAAGATACATGAGTGGTTTAGAGTGATTTTTTTATTTTATTACATTCTTAAGAGTAAAGAGTCAGCTATAGCAATGTGCTTTAAAGAATGGCTTTAATATCACATTCAAAAATATTTGACTTAGGCTCAAAAAATATAACCTTTAAAGGTGAGTTATTAATCCTATATAATTTTGAAGATTGCTAACTTATTATTTCTCTTTATATTACTTTTCTTTTAATATTGAAACATCATGAGAAAAATTGTCTTACTCTGACTAACCAGTTAAATTTCTTATACTTACGCAGGTGATATGGGATAGACATTTTCTAAGTGAGTGAGTGTTTTTCACTTCCTTGAAATAAATAAACTAATATGAAGAACTTTCAAGAATACAGTAAATATTTTACAAATAAAACATAAATGAATTAAAATATATGTACCATTTATGTAAAATTATAAAACATAAGAATCAATTAAGGATGCATTTTTTTCAATCAATACAACTATGTATATATTCTATTTATTCATAACTTTATATTTCTAGTCTTGTGTTACAATTATAGACCATGAATTATTCTCTCTCCATATTTATATCACTACTATGAAACACTGAAACTATTTTATCTTAATAAGTAATAAATGGAAGCCATCAGCAAAATGATTTGACAAGGAAAGTCAATACTGAATATGATGATGGATAAGTTACTTGTTCAGATTTATATGATCAGTCATAACTACTTGACAATTAAATTTTCATTTCAGTAGTAATGGATATGTTCATCTTAAAGGTTAATGCTCACCATAGGATGGTACAAGGTAACTGGTAATCAAAGGTTATGGGATATGAAATGAATTTTCATGAAGAACTAACTAACTGGCTTTTAAAAAATCATGAATCGGTGTATAGTTGATTTAACATATCAATAAGTAATAGTTTATTTGCATGAACTTAAAACAAAAAGTGGACATTGCTAGGCTTTTTATATCTTTCTTTTGAAACAAAACAACAATTTATTCTTATCATATTATCTAACAGTCATGCAAAGAAATGCTCTAAATAAGGCATAAGAGCACTAACTACTTTCAGTGTTCATGAAAGATGGATTTCTAGAAATGTATTGAGACACTAAGACAGTGGAAGTTACCATTGGTAGTAAGACAACAAAACAAAACGTTTACATAATGCTGGCAGGGAAGATGAGAATTTTGTTTGAATTAGAATATAAGTGAGATGTCCTTCATGATACAAGAAAAAGAATTCCAGTGATGCATTTGCCCTAAAGTCACATAGACTAATTAGATATCTGAAAAGGAAAAGAGAATTATTTCCCACTTTTTGTACATAAGCATTGTTCTTAATTACTCTACATTTGGAAGTAATGGAGCATAAATAATCATAAAGACAATAGCAGTATTGATTAATAATATTATAAAATTAAGTAATATAAGAGAAATATAGACAGGCTGTGAAACACACAAACACAGAGAAATAGACAATGAAATCATACCCAAATAATATCGCAGAGAATATTCACTTGTAGAGAAGCCAAGTAAAACCATAAACATGAACATAGCTAGGAAAATGGTAAGTATAGAATTAACAAAGTAAAAATTCAATTGAAACAATCTCCTCCTTTATATTTACGAAGCAATCAGAAATAAAAAGTTTAAAAATTAGTAAAAACTAAAAAGTTGAAAAATTTATACTCTCCACTTACAACTCACCAGTGTATGTTTGACAAATAATTCAATAATAATAGACTTTTAAAATATACAAAATTTTTGATCAATTGTTTTCTTTCCCTTTCTTTTTGTTTTTGAGACAGAATTTCTCCATTTACCCTGGCTGACCTGGACCTCACTCTGTAGACTAGGCTTGCCAGAGAGCACTGGACCTGCCTTTGTCTTTTGAAAACTCAAAGCCTACTCCCAGTGACACACTTTCTGCACCAATGTCACTAATCTTAATCTTTCTAATTCTATCTAAAAACTTCACTTTCTAGTGACTAAACTTTCACATATATGAGCTTATAACATTCTTATTCAAATCACCATATTGGGTAGGTATAAAATGATTCTTTAACATAATCACTCAAATGTATCATTACCAATGAAAATAACAAGCATAAATAAGTTGTTTATTCCTATAAAAGCCAACCATATTATGATATAATAATATAAAATCTTGGATGTATGCTGATGTAGGAGTCTACAGCAAATTAATACTTGAAATTAATCAAAGATTAAAGATAGTTTTGTTTTCACCACTGAAAACATCATGAAAATATTTAAAGACACTATAGCATTGACTGATTATAGAATTAAAGTAAAAGGAAAACAAGTCTTAAAGTAATATCAGCAAACTAAGATATCAAAATGGCAAAGAAAGAAAAAATAAATAAAACACTATGGTTTACTTTTCACAAAAGTAATTATAATCATTTAAATTATATAATTATAATAAAACTTATGTTTTATTTAGAATTAGATTTAAACAGCAAGTGTCATAGTACTAAAAATATGAAAGGAATCAAAGAGATGGCTCAGAGTTTAAGGGGATTAGCTGCCATTCCAGAGAACATGGGAACAATTCCCAGCACTCACATCTTGGCTCACTTTGATCTTAGGGGCTCTGTCACTCAGTTTTGACCTCTGAGGCCACTGCACACCTTCTTCTTCATTTTCTTTTTTGACTAATTCTAAAATAAAACATAGATTTTATTATGATAATTATATAGTTTAAATGAGTAAAAAGACACTGTGCACAACTACTGTAGAAGAGGAACATTTTCAGTGATGTACCTACTGAAGCTCTGTGGATTTCTGTGATATATCACTCATGAGTCAGCACCATGATGGGGTGTGACTTCTATGGGAACAGATGGTAGGTCAACCATATTCCTGTGAATCACTGCAAGATAGCCACTGCTTCATTGAGTTGGATTGGAGTAGCATTGATTCTTTGGTCCATTAATATCCTTTTTTCCTGGTAGTAATAGAAGTAAGCTCACCAGGGAAGATATGCTTCAGTCAGAATTATAGTAATTGTTGTTTGGACTTCCATAAATGAAGAATTGCAGTGACGAAGCTTTGATTCATGAAGACAGGAGAGTAATTAATAATCTGTACAATAATTGTTTAAGATTATTATTTTATTTGTAGTTTTGAATAATCCAAAGTGAGAGAATTTTGGTTTTACAAATGGTTGATTAATGCAAATAATTCTTTTGTACTCTTAAAGCTATATTAACTGTTTTGGTAACATTATTACCTCAGTTATTGGAACACAAGCATCAGAGAGAAGTTTGAGTGAAGCAAAATTTCAAATTAAAATGAAGAGAAATTATGACTGTAAACATTGTTTGTATAAAGTTGAGATTAAAAACTTTAGTTCTAATTAGAAGACCAGAAGTAGTACCATTTCTAAAGAACTTGTGGCAGTAAATATTTCAATCTTTTTATTAAATTATTTTCTTTAAAATATTGTGATTAAACACATTAGGTAAACCATATAAGGTTCTACTTTGTTTTTTTACATTAATGTCTAACATTTCCTCTAAGAAGGAAGAAGACAAAGATGCAGCTTCTGCCTTTCTAGCATATGTATGTAGAAATATCTGAAGAATTGTGTAAAAGAACTTACAGAAGACTGTGGCCATAAGGAAATTATGACACTGTGAGTGAATTAGTTAATTAATTAATTAAGTCTAATAAATTATTCATGGATAGGTTAAATACTCTATATACAACCCACAATGCATTGACTATGTTTTAACTAATTAGAAAACTCTATAATGTTTAGGATGAGAGAGAAAGTGTTTTTAAAAATACCACATAAACAATGTGTGGAATGAAATGATGATGCAGCAGTTAAGATTTGTTATTTTTAACAAGGACTAGATTAGATTCTTAGCACCCACATAGCAATTCATTGTCATTTGCATCTTCAGTTTGAGGAGATTTAATACACTCTTCTAACCCACAGACCCTCGGGATACACGTGATACAGAGATAAACAAGCAGGTAAAAACACCCTTACACGTACAATAACAATACTTAAAGAAAAATAATGTATATTTTATTTCTGAGAGCATTTAATGTTCGATTCCCCTCTTTCCATTCTAGACTGCATTTTGGAAACATACATCTTTCCTCCTAAAGCACTCATGATTGTTTAATTATATGTGTGTGGCCTCAAGAGTGTAAGACCTTTGCCAGAGTCTCCTTCACAAACCAGCATGGATGATAAGACAAATCTTTCTTTACAACTTTTTAAACCAAATTTGGAGCCAAATTAGAGTTGCTATCATTCATTAGAAAATAGTTCTTGTAAAACATTAAACCCAATGCCTTGTTGGTAACTGTATATTGTCATTCATGTTCTAACTTCCTCTGTGTGTGTCTCTGGGCATGACTTATAAAAATCTAAGTAAATGCAGAATTTAACATACTGAAATATTTCTGGATGAGCAAACACATTTTTGCAAGAAATTTAATGTTGAACTTTGTTTAAAATAAATGATAATTAATATTTTATGTCAACAAATAGTTTCTAAACAACCAAGATTGGAATATCCCTTCAGACACATTTAATTTCCTGATGTATATGATGTTTAAGAAAAGAAAAATTTCAAATCACTGAATCTTTCTAGATATTGTGGGCTCAAAGAGCTTATCCAGAGGCAGTGTTTTTTTTTTAACCTCCCACTGTTTCTTATATATATATAAAAATTATCCGTGGTTCTGAAAATCAAACTCTTTCTCACCCAAACACATTCCTTTGAAAGCTAGTAGGAAAGCAATTGGAAAAAGAGACAGGGGTTCTCCTCCAATATTCTCTCATCCTCTCTGTTTGAAATCTTTTCCTCATACTTGGATTTATTTTGCCTTCGTTTGGGACCACATGCTAATTTACACACATCAGTTCACCCAAGCAGAGTGCATAGTTACCTAGGGGGTAACAACACATTTCTTTGGACACCTTTTCTTTCTGCAAGTTCTTATGGTTTAACTATCCCTAGGACAAACTTTCTGAAACAGCAGGCTGTTAGTACTCTCACTGTTTATTAAGTTATAAAAGTGTTTCCTACACTCTGCTTCCTATCATGCGCCTCCTGTTTTGCCAATGAGTGTCTTGATAACTCTAAGAATATCAAGCAAAGAAGAACTCTGTCTCTCTCTCTCTCTCTCTCTCTCTCTCTTTCTCTCTCTCTCTCTCTCTCTCTCTCTCTCTCTCTCTCTCTCTCTCACACACACACACACCACACACAACACAAACAACACACACAGAAAAACCCTTATTTTCAAGAAAAATACTTCTGGGAGGTTTCTAAAATGTCTATTTACTTAATAGTTAAGTGAAATTTTCTATATTTTCTGGAATTCATTCTAATTATTGTTCCAATACATCCATTCAAGTGCTCCCTCTATATGTTCCTATATCACCAGCTAGACCTATGCAAGAGAAGAGGTATCAAATTTGCCTTAAGCAGGATGGCTTTGTACTGAAAATATTACTTTGAAATGTGTTTTAGATTTACTTTTGAAATGTGTGTTATGTTTATTTAATTTTTAGTAATGTCTTATACCTTACAAGATATTAGTATTGATGTTGCCCAACATTTGAAAGTGAAATTTCATCTTCCTCATGTGGGTAGCTGAACTCTCTCTATCTCTCTCTCTCCTTTCTATCTCTTTTTCTTTTCTTTATCCCTCTCCTCTCTTATATTTGAGCTGTTTTTAGAAATTATAGAAGTATTGTGACACTTTCAAGAAGTTCACTGTTATTTTCATAATGAATGCATTGCCTACTATGTATCATTGTGATCTGACTCTTATAAACAGAGATGGCTTATTCATTCCTGGTAACCAGGACCTGAGTAATCACACAGAAACTATACTAATAAAAACACGGCTTGGCCTATTAGCTCAGGTTTCTTAATAACTTTCTCTTATATCTTAAATTAAGCCATTTCTATTAATTAAAGTAGAACCATGACTCTGTGGTCTACTAGTAAAGTTCCGGCATTATCTTTCTCCTTTGGCAGCTACATGGCACCTCATTGACTCTGCCTACTCTCTGTCTACATCTCTGATCAGAATTTCTGCCTGGCTTTACTCTGCTAAGCTGTTGGCTAAAATAGCTTTGTTAATTAGCCAGTGAAAGCAACAAATACGCAGAAAGACATTCCACATCATCTCCCCTCTTTTCTCTAATTAAAAAGGAAGGCTTTAAATTTAACATAGTAAAAATTATATAACTAAACAGGTATCAAGCAAGAATTACAGTTACAATATTTATGACTCTAAAACTTCATATCTAACTTATCTTTTATCATGACAAAAAACAACTATAATTATAACTATCTGTCTTCTACTCCATCAAAGACCCCAGAAGATATAATATTAACTCAGTAAACATGAAGTGCATTGTAAGCAACTTCCAAAACTCTAAAATTGACAGAGACATCTCATTTCCTGAACAGCCACCCAAAATTCATCTGTAATGTTGGGTCATCCAACTTCAGCCTACAGGCCTATAGTATTTGACAAACTTTCCCATGAAGCAGGAAATCTGAAGATCTATTCTGCCTTGTAATGGCAAAGTTCATCAATCACTTCTGTGGGTCCTATATATCCAGTTCATACAGTATACCTTCACACAGTCCAGGTAGGAGCAAATTCTTGCCCAAATGCTAGCAAACTCCATAAGGAGACTCTCTGTTATACACCATCTTTCTTTTAAGGTAATTGCCAGGAACAGATATGGCATACTGTTGAGAAAAGTGTTAGTTCTTAAAATATTTTAAATGCCATATTCTGTAGGTCTTTGAAGTGTTGAAGATTATCTAACTGAAATATACCACTGTATATCTAGAAAACCCAACTAACATAACTACAGTTTGACTATTACGGATGACTATCTGGTGATCTTTAGTTTTAAATTATGTACTACATTTTTAAATGAATTGCACAAACACAATATCTTAAACAGGAACTGAAATACATACACAATGGGTAACAAAATTGAACTTAAATTTGTATCAATAGACCAAAATCCTTATCAATGTAAACTATTCATCTTTATATCATACCCCCTTATTTTGATTAGCCATTTATAACCAACCCTTTTAAAGATTATATGTAACTGAAATATATATATCTAGAAAACCTAACTAGCACAACTACAATTGACCCAACTTTGGGAGCCATTATGTAAACAGAAACCACTCATTCATTGCCAGCCACCCAGACCCAAATAATCACATAGAATCTATATTAATTACAACACTGCTTGGCCTATTAGTTCAGGATTCTTATTACCTAATTGTTCATCGTGAATTAACCCATTTCTATTAATCAGTATGTCACCATGGAGCTGTGGGCTACCAGTAATGATCTGGCAGCAACTTTCTCCTTCAGCAGCTACAAGGCATCTCCTTGATGATGCCTAATGTCTGTCTATATTTCTGTTCAGACTCCCTGACTGGATCTACTCTGCCAAGCCGTTGGCCAAACAGCTTTATTCATTCGCCAATAAGAGCAAAACTTATACAGAAGGACATCCCACATCAGACTCTGTGATGTTGTGTTTTCTATATATACTACTTAAAATGAATTCCTTTCTTACACCTCCAGATCAACACATTGATGGGAAGAAAGAGGGTAGATTTTTATATAGGTGACTTGGCTATATAATATATATATATATATAATATATAATAATATATATAATATATAAATAGTAATCATATCTAATTGTTTTTGAAAACGTTTTGAATTATTTATTTTTAAAACATAATCAACCTATTGTGGAATGTTTAAAAATTAGTAGTAATAGTAATTGGATATTTTAGATAATATTATTAATATTTCACTATAGCAGATTACTTCCTTGGAAATATATGCTGTGTTATTAGGAAAATAAATAACATTTAAATGATATTTTTAATAACAAAAGAAAACTCATTTTAATAGAAAAAATACTAAATTGGCTTTTTCAAATAATCTGGAAAACTGCATTTCGTTAATATTAAATATAAATTCATTACAATGCAATTTTTGCTTGGAAAAAAGAACAGTAGTCACATTTCAGTTTAATCTGAGACATTTAACCAGGTGTGGCACAATTTGGCAAGCACGGAAATTTTGCAGAGATTAGGGAGAGAAGAGATGTACACCAAACAAACATATACCACACATCAGAACTATTACTTCATAGTTTACAGAATTAATTACTTCATAGTCACCAGCAACATGTGTCAGTTCTTCAACCATTTTTAATGGAAAATAATTATAATTGTATCAAAATGAGTATTATATCATAAATACTAATTCTAAATATAAATTTGATTAGTTTATATTTGCTTTTAATTTATCTTAAATTTGATATATATCAGTATTATTCTTTAAAATTTATAACTCTAAGAAAGTAGTATATATGTACTTTATTATTGCTATTATTTTCAAGTATGTGTTGATTTTTATTTTATGTGTCTGAGTGTTTTGCCTACACATATGTATGTAGATGCATGCTAGACTCAGAAGCCAAAACAGGGCATTGACTATCCTAGAAACTGAGTTCCAGAAATTTGTATTCTGTCTTGAGACTCAAAAACCAATTTTTATATGAAGTATAAAGCTTCATGCTGGTTTGTGATCATATGCTTGTGTCTATATAGTCATATTTAACATCACACAGTCTTAAGATCAATTCATTTCTAAATAATATTAGAATTCAAGGAAAATACTGAATTATAATTTTGTTTTGCATGATTTCATTTTGGTATTATGTAGTTGCAAAACTTAAATAAAATCACAGTGTTCATCTATTAGCTGAAAACTTAATTAACTACTTATCAGAAGGAAATTACTGGTCATTAACTGACATTCCAGTGCAGAAAATAAACTAACACAAAACTCTAAAATCTTAATCTCAATCATTCATTCCCTGAAAATATATTTGATAATGCTTACTCTAAAAGACACTCATTGTCAATTTAGATTATTATCAGATTGACAAATTTGAAAGAATAACAAAAAATCTTAAAATACTTTATAGATAAAACATTAGAATACAATATATCACTGGCAGTTCTATTTACCAAGTAATAATATCCAAAACCTTTTCAAAGCTAAATATTTCATTATCTGGAAATGACACTTAAATTTATATACATGTTAAACTTTAGAAGGCAGACACACAAAAGTATTCACCATTAAATTATTTAATGAGAATTACCTTAGTTATAGACAACTTTTAAAGTCATTTTACTTCTCAAATATGTCACTGTTGTGGAGAATAATTCAAGTTTTATAATATCAACATGAGGCACAGGTTGTCCTTTCTTTTATTATTTGCCTACTGATTACAGAGAGAATCAATGTTAATGGACAAAACCACAGATCTTGGAAAAGAAAAATTATGTGAAAGATTGGGAGAATCCTAATGAGTCTCTCCTGTACAGACTAATTAAGCAGCACATGATTACTATTTGCTAAGCCTGTGCTCATCTGTGCACACATTTAATTTATGGTTTTAATTTGATTTTAATGAAAATATAACTTCCAAATATTTAATATATAAGTTGTCCTTAATAAATCTATCATGAATGTGAATTAGTTTTATAAGATTTTTAGGAGAAATTCAGACTATAGGCAAAGATCAACTAAATCATATTTTTACTGTTTGCCATAAGCATAAAATAAGCCTTCAATGATGCTTTAATATTTGGTAGTGTCAGCTGCTTTGAATGAAAATGAGTAAGAGATCTAAAAAATATCTACAAACCTTGGAATTTTTATATTAGTGTATTTTAGTAAAGCAAATTATTCTGAATAGTGTTTAGAGAAAAAAAAGAATTTAAGAAAAATATAACACTTGGAAAAAGAGAGAGAATATTGTGAGCCCCAAAAGCTAGAATATTTAATACATAATGTAATTGTGGAAATAATTACCAGGGATTTTGCAGAGGACTGAATTTTGTGTCTGTGCATCCATGAGGTTCTCACAGCCATCTGTACCAACACCTCTAGGGGATGCTTTGTCTGCTCCTGACCTCAGTGAGAACCAGGCATGCACAGGACCACCACTGAAATACTTATAGCTAAAGCACTTACACATTTAAGTAAAGTAATTAAATGAAAGGAAAAGTAAAACAATTAGCAGGGGAGAGAAGAAAAAAATCAAGAAACTGAAAGAAATTCAATTTATTATCCTCTAAGCTTTCACTCCTACTTATTTGTCAAACCTGTGCAAGATCTGTGTCCCCATCTACTTGTAATGAAGATGTACTCTATTTGCTGTGATATCAAAAAACCAACAACATTTCTAGCAGTGTATATTTGGAAATTGGGGAGACTTGACTTGAAAAGTAGCATTTGTTTTTACTTACTTCTCCTTAAAATCAATAAATTACATAAGGTAATTTATATAATTTTGAGGCCTGTAATAAAGGTTAAATTTATCTCTAATGGTTCTAAAACAAGGGCATGAATAATATAAACCTATGAGGAGAAGGTCATCAAAGTTTAGCAGTGGCTAAAATTGAAATGACCCTATAAACTCCTCAATAAACATAGTAGTTTTATTTTTACATAAATAAATAAATTATAAGGGCAAATGTTTGTATTTTATCACCATTCTCCCAATTATAAAGCAAAGGAAATAATGATAAAAAGTTAGGATAAAATAAAAATATAGGATAAATAAAAACATAGGAAACACGACTGCACAGATCTAAAAACCACTCCTTTAAATTACAAACAAATGATTCACTGAAATTGGTCATTGATTCAATAAATGTTTTAGAATAAATTGGCGCATACGTTCTAATAATTATAACAGAATATTAAATGATTCCAAGCAATAGTCATTGATCAAAAAAATCATTCACCTAGGTTGTCTGTGTCTATTCATACATACAAGTCTCCAAGGATATAAAATATTTCTTCAGTGTGAATAATCAGTAGAATCGATTGTTTAAAAGTATAAATAAACTTTTTATATAATGTTGTTATAGGAGGTCCTTCTGTCTGTATGTTGCTTTCATTGGTTAATAAAGGAATGGCTTTGGGCCTATAGGAGAGCTAGAGGAGACAAGAGCTAGGCGAGGAAAACTAAATGGAATTCTGGGAGGAATAAGGCAGAGTCAGAGAGGAATGGCATGGAGCCACCAGAGACAAACACTGGGAATTTTACCTGGTAAGCCACTGCCACAAGCCATATACAGATTCTTAGAAATGGGTTACATTAAGATGTAAGAGTTAACCAATAAGATGCTAGGGCTAATGGGCTAAGCAGTGATTTAATGAAAACAATTTCTGTGTGATTATTTTGGGGCTGAGAAGCCAGGCAGCCGGGAACTAACAAGCAACCCCTCCTGTTACATGTTATGCCTAAAAATTCAATTTTTACAACTGCAGGAATGTTTCTGAAAATTATGGAAGTGTACTATGAATATGATACATTTAAGCACTTTAAAAACAAAAATGTAAATCAAAATAAAAGAAAACAAACCACTTCAATACTTTTCACTTTTTAAGCAAGACACGTTTTGTACACTTTTTTCTTCTGTTTTTCTTAATTTATCATTTGATTAAGGTAGAATAAGCTAAATTATATTGTTATTGTTAATACTTAAAAAATATTTTTCATATTTATAAATTTACACACAGATATACACATATATGAATTTCTGAAAAGATTATGTATATTATAAATGGTGCCCAGTTATGTTTTAATTTCCTATTGCAGCAAAAATACAAATTTTCCTACAATAAATGGACGACATTATTCATTCTTTGATGATTACTGGCATTCATTCGTTCCTAAGTTTTGAATGCTTGCTTTTTTGGTTAGAAATTCAATCTTCAGTTGAAAATGCATATATACATGAATACTAAATAAAACTTTACACAATTTAATGTGTTGGTTAAGGTATTACACATAAAAAGCTTGAAATGCAATTATATGATTTTCATGGAATTTTTCATTATTTTACAATGGAAAAAAAGTAATTGATCCAAAATAAAAAAATTTGTCATATTTTTAGTCTTTGGACTTTTTACTTTTTGGGGGGCCTACCACCAAGCTCCCAAATAAAAACATTCCTAGACTTATTATTACTTATAAATGCCAGCCCTTGTTTCCGGACTTGTTTCTTGCCTGCTATATTTTACTTAAATAATCCCATATTCTTTTCCCTCTGTCTTTTTTTCCTTTTCCTTTATCTCTTATTGTGTGGCTGTGTAGCTGGGTGACTACCCCTTTCTTTTTTTACTCCTTGATCTTTCTTGTTTTCCAGATTCTCCTTCAATTTATTCTCTCTGTCTCCTAGCTCTGCCTATCCTTTCTCCTACCTAGCTATTGGTCGTTCTGCTCTTTATTAGGCCAATCAGGTGTTTAGACAAACATAGTATCACAGCTTCACAGAGCTAAAAATAAATGTGACATAAATCATTCAACACACTTCGCACCATTAAAAGAAATGTTTCACAGCATAAAACCAATGTAATATAAAACATCTTAAAATAATATTCTTCTACAAAAAGTAATGAAATAAAATTAACTTACATTCCCAAGTATAATATTATGAATTAAATATATAATGGCATCAATTTCAAAGGTATAATTAAAAGATTAGCAAATAATAATATCTAAAATGCTACTCATTATACTGAGTTATAAAATCAGTATTTAAAGTTATAAAGGAAAATGATGTGTAAATTGATGAATTGCGAATAATTCTAAAAATATTGCAAATAATAAAACAGTCAAAATCAAATTTAGAAACTATTTAAACATGATGAATCATCACGTGAGTAGAAAAATATCAACCTCTATAGAAATTTTATGGGTTTTTTTCTTAAAATACAGAGACATCTTCCAACCATTTTTTATATCGGGAATACTTAACTCTATGTCATGAATCCAATAGAATTGTTAATTAAACCAATTGTCACCAAATGATACTTTTTTACTGTAAAATCCCAACCTTATGAATAAATAAGATATTTTAGATTCCTCCAGCTTCTTTCCATGCAAACATTCATGCTTCCGTTATTATGCAGATGCCATGTAGTTGCTGAAAGAGAAAGATGCCAGAAGTTTACTGGTAAGCCAAAGCCTTGTGGTGATACACAGATCTGTAGAAATTTGTTAATTAAAGGTGTAAGGGGTAGCTATGAATATGCCTAAGCCATTGGCCAGAGTTCTAATTAACATTGTTTCCGTGTGGTTAATTCGGGTCTGGGAATTCATGAAACGAAAGTAGAGTCTCCGTTTACATGAAACTGATCACACAAGCAGTGAGGAGAAGGATCTGTGGGGATTCACTGTTGAGTACTAGGTTGAAAACTCTAGGGGTCCCCAGTGTGCGCATACAGACTATAAAGGAACCTGCTAAGCTTGTTTTTTAGAGATCACTAACTGAGTGTTAATCAGAGAGGGAGTAACTAGAAGGAGAGTTGATTCAGGCCTGGAGAATGAAAGTCTTGTTCCCTTTCCAACATGTGCCTTTCCTCTCAGGGCTTTAGAAGTTTCCAGGCTTAAAAAGAGAAAAAAACAGTGATGACCTTTCTTTCCTATCATTGACTGCTTCTGATAAAACAGCAGCTGGGTTCTGGACATGAAGTTCAGGAAAAATTAAATCAATCTAATCTTAACTGGATTGACCTTTAAAGTGTTAAACCTCGGCAGAATTGTGAAATCATCATTAAGACATAAAACACTGAGATCTGACAATGCTTGATTAAATTCAGTGAATGGAACAAAATGGGGACTCCCCAATTTGAGCTTCCTTGCTATCTAGTTCAATATTTATAGCATTCCATTACTGTGGCCTTCATTGTAATATAGCTGTATTACTTTTAACATACTAGGAGGGCTTTAAAATGTCTGACTTTATTTGGAGGAACTAGAAAGGAAACATTGCCAATGACTATTTTTCTTGCAGTTAACAAAATATTTTAGAAAAAACAATGTCGTGCCTACTGTTATTCCCTAGATTTTGTTGTAAATAGATAAAAATATTCAATACAATGTGATCTGGGCTTTATTTTTGACACGAATCTCTTACAGAAGAAAACAAAAACAACCTATCATTAAAATAAAGGTATACTGAATAAGCGAATGTTTCACAATGTTTAAATAAAAGGAATGCCTTGGAGCTTATATTTATATGATAGATTTTCCTTCAAGTTCGCATATATTACAAATATACAATTACATATTTGTTAACTTTTTAATCTTGATTCTCAAATAAATCAACTGGTATACAATTACTAATGCAGTAGGAGAAAGCATCATTTATTTTTAAATCAATAGTTTTTTATAAAATATATTAAATTCAATATAATTCCTCAAAGAATTTTTTTGATTCTCTGATTTTCAAAAAATAGAATCACGTTCACCAATAAAAAAATAACTGTGTATGTTTCTACACTTGATTTATGCAATAATATTTTCATAATTTTTCTTATGAGTCTAAGAGAAATTTTATATTAAAGAAAGTCATCAGAAATATCAATATGCTCACTAATTTTACAGCTTTAAATGAAATTTTAAGTAATTATGAATGGAAAATTCTCAACAAATACAGAAATTATCATTGAGTTGATATTTAATATTGTTATCGAATATGAAATAATATGCTGAATCTTATTTCCAAAATCTTTTTTATTTCATAATATTTTCACAAAGCCTACTGGTCTCTGTCTGAGGAAAAATATAAAGGAAGCCTTTTCCCCTGGAATAATCCAAAGCAGTGATTTCTGAAGACTTACAGACAAATTTTAGGTATATAGGATGAATGAAATAAGATCTGAGAAATAGATTAAGTCACACTGCTGCTGTAAATGAACATTAAGGTATTGAGATGACATCCTGATACTTGTAACTAAGGAAGAATTGCTCAATCTATAAACAGGTTATCATCTTTTCAAATTTCAGATATTCTGAAGAACAACTAATAAAAGCTCAGAGAGGAAGAAGAATATAAGACAGAAGGAAACAGCACACAGACATGGGGTTCAACCTGAAGGTCAGAAAAAAAAAATAGCCAGCCACTGGCTCTTACCTCTACCTCAGACCAAAATGGCAATCCTGCCTCCAAGATTCTCAAAGTGAGACTATGTCTGTGCATTGTCTCCTCCCATCTTATATTCTTCCTCTCTATGGCTGGAATTAAAGGCATGCACCACTGGTATTATAGGCATATACCACCTGGTTTCTATGACAAACTAATGTGGCTACTGAGTTTAAAGGTGTGTATCATCACTGCCTGGTCTGTAACTGGCCAGTGGGGCTGTTTCACTCTCTGATCTTAAGACAAATTGTATCTATTAAAACATAAGTGAAATGCCACTACAATATCCTGAGATTACTGTTCCAAGAGTGTCAAACTAGTACCACCAAAACCATGTTCATCCAGCAAATTTATGTGAGAAAATGAGGAGGTTTCTTTAAGCAGCTCACTAATAGTAAATACATGGATATAAATCTCCAAATTAGTTGATAATAATAGTCAGGGACCTTCATGTATAACTGAAACCTTTGAGAAATGTTGTGTTATTTGATGTGGAGCTCATTATTGCAGTAAGATTTGAGATACACAGTTTGATTCCGGAAAATATAAATGCTCTTCCTAAGATTTATTGTCACAAATATACTCACACCCATGTAAAGTTAGTCATTTCTTACTGCCCTGGGATCGGATGTGTGTTATGTATATAGGACAAAGCCTATTCCTGATTATGTCTTGTACCTGGATAAACAATGAAGACAATTCTGTATCATCTGGTATAAATTCAGCAGTTTCAATATGCAAGATAACTCTTTCTGAATATTGTGAATCAGTAACTATATTAGGAGGTTCTTTAAAATCCCATAGCAGCATAAGAATGACATATAATTCTTCCTTCTGGACAGAATCATAAGGGCTTTGTTCCACCTTACTCAATTTATCTGATTTGTAACCTGCCTTCTCTGATTTATTAGCATCAATATATAATGTATGAGCTCCAGTTATTGGAGCATCACATACAATTCGAGAAATAATCCAAGATGTTCTCTTTATAAGGTTAAGTCTAGTACTTTTGGGATAGTTACTATTAATTTCTCCAAAAAAAAAATTAGAACAAGCTCTTTGCAATGGTTCATTGTATTCCCATAACTTTTTTATTTCATCAGTAGTGAAAGGCACTATTATTTCTGCTGGGTCTATACCTGCTAGTTAATGAAGTCTCAGTTTACCTTTTATAATTAATTCAGAGACTTTTTCCACATAAGTTTTTAATTTTTTACTTGGGTTATGTGGTATAAAGATCCATTCTAAAATAATGTCTTCCCTCTGCATTAAAATTCCCATAGGAGAAATTCTGGAAGGCAATATTACTAGTATACAACAAAGATTAGGATTCACCCTATCCACATGAGCCTCGGGTAATTTTTCCTTAACCATTGTCAGTTCCTTTTCTAATTCAGCTATTAAAATTCTCTGGGGCTATTCAAATCTTTATCACCATCTAAGGTTTTGTTTAAATGAATTATTAGATCAAGTCTTATCCCAACAGCCTGTCATAGACTGAAAATGTCTCCTAACAATCTTTGAAAGTCATTAAGAGTCTGTAACCAGTTTCTCCTAATTTGTGCCTTTTGTGTCCTAATTTTCTGTAAACCTAATCTGTATCCTAGGTATTTAACAGAATCTCCTCTTTGAATCTTTCCAGGAGCAATTTGTAATCCCCAATTAGGCAAAACTATCTTTACTTCCTCAAACATTCTTTCTAAAGTATCTATGTTTGAATCAGATAGCATAATGTCATCCATGTAATGGTAAATTATAGACTTAGGGAATTGCTTATGTATTATTTCCAATGGCTGACTAGCAAAGTATTGACACAGACTAGGGCTATTGAGCATCCCCTGTGAGAGGATAGTCCACTGGTATCTCCTAGTAGGCTTAGAGTTATTATAAGTAGGCACTGTGAGGGCAAATTTTTCTCTATCCTTTTCTTGTAAAGGCATAGTGAAGAAGCAATCCTGTAAATCAATAACTATAAGAGGCCACCCTTTAGGTAACAGAGAAGGCAGAGAAATTTCAGACTGCAGAGGACCCAAAGGATGAATTACCTTGTTTACAGCCCTTAGATCTGTCACCATTCTCCATTTGCCAGATTTCTTTTCTACAACAAACACAGGAGAATTCCAAGGTCTTCTTGACTCCTCAATATGTAGAGCATCTAATTGCTCCTGTACCAATCGTTCTAAAGCCTGCAATTTATCTTGAGCTAGAGGCCATTACTTAACCCATATTGGCTTCTCAGTTAGCTATTTTAAAGATAGGGCTGTTGGTACCTCTAAAGGTTTGTTAGTTGCTTTATGTTCTTGTACAGCCTGAATGGCTGGTGACCTTTGTGCATAGTATCTTATTACATCCTTCCCAGAATTATGAGTTCCTGAGACTGCAGGCCTATTAATCTGGGTATTCCATTGCTGTAGCAGGTCACAGTCCCATAAATTTATTGCAATATCAGATACATATTGCCTTAGCTTTCCTCTTTGACCTTCTGGCCCAATACAGTTAGCCCATCTTGTGTTTTGTTTAACTCGAGATATGGTTCCAATTCCTAGTAATTGAACATCTGCCTCTTGAAGAGGCCAATTTGGAAGCCAAGATTCTGGAGTGATGATACTCACATCTGCTTCTGTGTCTATCAATCCAACAATCACAATTCCATTTATATGCACTCTCAGTTTTGGTATCTGATCATTTATAGAAGTTTGCAAAAACATACGCTTCTTATTTCCTATTTGAATTTCTGACTTATCCTCCAAATTTGAGCCATCATTTAGAACCATATGATCTTGCACAGAAGGTTCTAGAGGTTTTAATTTTCCTGGTGAGACATGTCCTCTATGGTTACTGGGAATGACTGGGCTACTTTTGGCTTGGGGCCTGTGAGAGGCCCCTCAAGGAGTTTCCAGATGGTATCCGGTTGCCTTCTCTTTCTGTTGTTGATCTTCATTCATTGGTCCAGTGTCGTCCTTTACCACACCTCCTACATATATCTGAAGGCCAAGGTTTCCTATTCCTGCCATTCCCAGATGAAGTGTTATTCCTAGAAATTCCTTGCCTCCAATCCCTTTTCAGGTTTCCTAATTTACCACAATTAAAACATTTGGCAGGTTGATGTCCCCTCATTGTTTTGGAAATTGCTTCTCCTACCCAATATTAGTCATCATAGTTAAAGGTCTGAAAATTCATGGTATGCTGGATCCATTCATCCATAGGTGCTGATCTAGACCTTAAAGGCCCAATTATCTTTTTGCATTCTAAGTTTGCATTTTCAAAAGCCAGTGATTCAAGAATTAGTCGTCTAGCTTCTGGATCTGTTACTCCTAATTTCAGAGCCTTAATTAATCTTTGCAAAAAGTCAGTATAGGGTTCTTCCCATCCCTGCCTAACATTGTTATATGGCTCTATCATTTTCCTTGGTTCTGGTATTCTATCCTAGGCATTCAAGGCTGCTTTGTGGCATAGGGACAATACTTCATCACAAAGATCTTGGACCTGTGGATCAGTGTATGTTCTTATGCCAAGAATTTGATCCTGTGAAACCTCCACACCTTTTGCTCTTCCTTGCTGTTCCATATGTTTGGATTCTTCTCTGAAATAAACTCCAAACATCAAGGAAACTCCATCTTCCAACACCACTAAAGGTAACTGGGAGAAATCATAGGATGTAACCCTGACATTAGACGCCCAAGTCCTTAATTTACATTAAAATCATCCACATGGAGGCTGGAGAGAAGGCTCGGCTTTACTGCTCTTTCAGAGAAGTCCAGTTTGAGCACCCATGTGGGATGAGCTACAACTGCCAGTGACCCAGCTTCAAGAGTTCCAATGCCCTCTTCTGGATTCTGCAGGAATCATGTGCATACACCACTACCAATATACACATCATTAAAATAAAATAATTTAAAATATAAAAGAGAATTAATTTGAAGGAGTGTTATTAGATGAGTTTAGGAGTCCCTGAGAAGATGTTTCTGTGGCCAACTTGGTGGTATTTTACATGGTTTTGGGGGATTTGAGCTCAGGTCCTCACATTTGTGTGACAAGAACTTTACCAACTAAGCCATCTCCTCAACACCCTGCAACTCCTAGGTTTACTATATAATGTTATTGATACAGATTCAGACACTATCCATTTAAATACAAGTTGTATGGGTCCTTAGTAATTTTTAAGGGCATGAAGAGGTCTCTAGACCATAAAAATTTTGAGAACTGCTGCTTTAGACTACTACACCATCTCCTGAGGAGATTATACTTCCTGATTAATTTGCTAGAGTCACAAGGAAATAATAATAAATGAGAACCAAAATTAGTAACAATACTGAGGCAAGGTATTGGGTTCTGTGGTGCTGGCATACATACACACATACACACACACACATACATATACACACACATACACACACATATACATACACACACACACACACACACACACACACACACACACACACACACACACACAAAGGTACCCCTATTCCAAATTGTTTGGGACTAGATAGGTTTTTGTTTCTCCCCAGAATGTGGAATATGTACATCCCACAAGACACTGTTGTAGAACACAGCCCTCCACAGCCACCATTTTCATGAGATGTTTGTCTTCCACACTTGTAGTCTGAAAGAGGCATACTCGCTGGATTCCAGCCTATCACTTGAAATCAGTTTACCACTTGTAGCATGACATTCACATTCAAAATATTTTAGATTGTGAAGCATTTTGGATTTTCTGCTCAAGAATGCTCAGTGTGGGCTAGGGAATTGGCTCAGTGGGTAAAAGCCCGGCTGTGAAAGCTTGGGGGTCAAAGTTTGAATCTCTAGGTCCCATAAAGCTGATGGCAAAGCATATCTGCAATCCTAGTGCTCCCAGGGTGTCCTGGTTGGGTTTTTGTCAACCTTACAGAAGTTAGCTTCATCTAAGAGGAAACCTCAGCTGGGAAAATGCCTGGGGCTATAGGCAAGCCTGTGGGGCATTTCTTAATTAGTGATTGATAGGAGAAGGTGCGATCCCTGGGCAGGTGTATAAGATAGTAGGTGGAGAAAGTCATGAAGCCAGTAAGCAATGCTCCTCCATGGTTTCTACTTTAGTGCCTGTCTCCAGGTTCCTGCCTGGAGTTCCTGTCGAACTTCCTCCAATTGATTGTGATATGGAACTGTAAGTTGAAATAAATTCTTTCCTCCCCCCCCCACAAAGAAGCCCAAGTTCTTATCATTTCCTTAACAAATGTAGAGTGCAAGCCATAAGTAACAATGACATGCTTAATTTACTTCAGATCATTCAGTCCTATTGGTGTCCATCTACCTTCTTTGACTTCCTTTGGGCTTTTAGAAGTTGATGCTTTGTCAGAATAAATTACAGGGTATGTCGCTAAAACCCTGGGCAAACCAGTTCTGAAAGCTGGTGGTGGCACTGTATCCTGCCCTTGTATCTTCTCACCCAGTTCATCAGCTCCAATAATTTCCTCAATCATTTCAAATCTCTTAATCATTGTCTCACATACGCCCTGAATATCCTGACCTGCAAAGATTTCTAGTGGTTTTGCCATGGTATTAATTTTCTGACCCCATTCTGCACCTGTGATTCCAAGGTCTTAATGTTTCCTATCAAAGATAACATCTTCTCCTTGAACTGGCCCCGGATATTATGTAAGTTGCCATCCTGGAGGTATATTCTGTGTGACACCTTATCAAAACTCTGTGATAACTTCTCAAAGTCAAATTCAACAGCCACGACCATTTCAGGTAAGTTGCTAGTAGCCTTAGATATGTAGTCAATTTTGCCTATCATGGTATTAATCCTATCAATTAATGTCATATACTTCCATAATGACATAATATGGAGAA
Organism: Ondatra zibethicus; assembly: GCA_004026605.1. Taxonomy (NCBI): domain Eukaryota; kingdom Metazoa; phylum Chordata; class Mammalia; order Rodentia; family Cricetidae; genus Ondatra; species Ondatra zibethicus. The sequence goes on from PVIU01017098.1 coordinate 24,421, forward strand.
GAAAACTGAAACCTAATAACCAGTAAATTGAGGTACCTCCAAGGTCATAGAGGCCTCATGTGATTTCAGCAAAAACCATAGCTAGAGTCCCATTAAAAATGAAACCTGCCTTTTTACCTATTAACCAGCAGACAGCGCTGTTTCCAAGTTGCCACCGGAATCAATGGAACAGTGTCAGGATAGATCCTGTGGTATTCAAGAGGTTATATGCACACAGAGGAAGAAAACCCAGAGCCCGGGCACAAAGAACAAAAATCCAGGGAGCATTCAGCAGCTGATAAACAGCATGGCTCACACCAGGCACCTGCCCTGCTCCAACCCAATATAGGGGGTCGTGACATAGCTGCTGTGAGAATGGCCTATTGTGCTACCAGCATCCCTATGCTACTTCTGCTAGGAAAAAGGGTCATGGTGAAAATGCAAATGCTGTGGCAGGGATTTCAAATAGTGCTTCCACAGGAGGTTACAGGGAGTTTTTGCCCCAGGGGATTTAACTGCTTGCGCTCTGACTCGTGCTGCCCAAGCTGACTGTCTGGGCCTGTGGATCCTGGGAGGCATGGAGGTTTTAACTGCTGACTCCACGCATAGGCCATGGCTGGGGGAGGGCTCGTGCCAAGCGGAGCTGGCGGCAGGCAGCCAAGCAGGCAGCAGGCAGCCCAGCTGAGGGATGGGGGTGGGTGGGGTGGTTCTAAATCCAAACATTGGGCACCAGATAAAGCGTGAAACAATCCCACACCAGTTTTGACTTATTAGTAAAAGGGTTATTTATTTGAGGGAAAAAACTTACAGAATACTGTCCTACACTATCAAGAAAGGAGTCTACTTACAGAGTCTGAAGCAAGAGAGCGACAGGAGGGCTGCCGCTACTGTTTAAAGAGGAAGAGACCACACCCCAGTGGGCTGGTATCGCAAAGGCTATTGGCTGAAGGGGCAGAAGGAGCTCCTGCAGCACTTGGTCCTGCCTCAAAGCAATGTGTTAGAATCTGATGACTCTCTATGGGATGTCTTTCCTTCTATGAGGAGTGGATGGGGGAAGGATGGGGGAAAGTGGAAGGAGCAGGAGGAAAGGAAGGAATGGGAACTAAATTTGGTACGCACAGTGAGAAAAGATAGTTTTTTTAAAAAAATTAATAATTAATTAAAGAAAGAAAGAAAGAATGTTCTTCCCATTGCTGGTTAGGTTTTACCCATATCATTGAAATCATTGCAGTTGCTTTAGTCTTTTATCGATTGCTTTTGTGTACCTCCGTCATTTGCCCCAACATCAGCCCCTCTTTGCAGAGACCAAGATCTAGTATATAAATATGACCCAACCTTAAGGTTTGCTTAATTTTTGTCATCACTGCATATAATTGTTTTATTTTGCACATATATATGACAATATATATGATATACAATAATATTAAATATGATACTAATGTATACATGCACAAACATATATTATAATATATATATGAAGATGGATGCTTACAAGAAATCCCGCACTAGTTCAGAATTGAGAATAATAGATGGTTATTTATTTAGTGGTAGACTCACAAATCAATATTCTCTGCTGGAACGAAGAATAGCAACTGAATCCTGCCACTGGAAAAGAGGCCGGATGCATGCTTTACATGGCATAAATAGTATAAGAGGCCACGGCACAGTCAGTGGGCAGGTAACTTAAAGGCTACTGGCTGAAAGATTTCCTACAACATTTCCTATTGGAGAATCAAGGAACTTGAGGAATTTTGCACCCTAGACAATTATTCTCGCATTAATATACTTTCTCAGTCCTTTTTTTGTGACTTGAAGTAAACTAAATTTGTGATTTGAAGTAAACTAATCAACACAATAATTTTGACAGAATATTTCATTTACAATATGAAGTATAGCTGAATGTGGAATGTGTAGCATATACAGTGAAAGCTATTGCTAGTCTGATACAGGATAACCAGAAGTTAGAAGTCAGCAACAGATATAGTGCATTGCATTTTACCAAGGGATGAGGAGTTCCTTAGCCTATATTAGATGTGTGATGTGCTTGGTAGTTGCCTTACCTGTTTCGTAAGCATGTACTATGTGATATGTGGTCTATTGACCTCCCATATGTGTTGATTTTGAGAGGTATCCAGTTTCTTTTGTTTCAGGACAAGAAATTTATCTGTGCTGTGCTTCATTTGTTGATGTGTTATAGGTAGATGGCCAGGTATTAGCCATGAGCCTGCTTTCAAAATATGTATTTGTTTCTTTCAAAATAGGCTAAAGCATTTTTGCATCTGATACTTGAAGCGTTTTGTTTGTGTTATCCACTCTAAGACTATGATGCACAGGGAAGTTGTCTTCATATTTTCACTACTGATCAGCAACAGATATAGCTTTCTTCAGTTATATTTCTGTTTTCTTTCAGTATCTTGTAGAAATCAAATCACAATGAGATTGCTAGGTTGGAGTCATTCCACAGATTGGCTAACCTTAAGAACTCAAGGTAATCCATATTGGGTCCTCAATCAGTGATCAAAAAATAAATAAAAAATAAACATATAGAATAGACTGAAAAAAAGCTCAGACAAATAATTAAAATTGGCTCAATTCCCATGGAGCTGTTGCCAACTTTTTCTGTTGCTGCTTGTATTTAACAAATCAAGACAGATCCCACACAACCTCCGTGGAACACTGAAACACAGCCTACTTCTACACGGAGAGGACCAAGAGGTGAGTGACCACCTACCCAGTAGCACACCCTGCTCTCTAGGCCCTCCATACGGGGGGCAAAACCCCTATCCCTTCCCCCACCTGCCTCAAATTCTCTAGCCAACCAGCAATCAAACATCCAGTAGGTAAGCTGCTCAAACACCCCAACACCATTCTTTGTAACATTCAAACTACAAGTCACACTCCACTTCCAAACTCTCCAATCCCTTTGCAACCTCAGAGGAATGCTGAAAGACAAGCTACAATTACACAAAAAGGACCAAGAGAGAGGACCAAGAGAGGAACTCTGTAGTACAAGCTGTGACTGTAAAGAGTGGACCAAGAGAGCAAATCAAAAGAGCAAACCATAAGAGCTGGCCAAGAAAGCTGGCCAAGAGAGAGAGACTGCAGTGGCTCCCTGAGACACAGATAGTGACAGTACAGAGCAAAAAAAAGACAGTTCCCAAAGACAGAGACAACCATTGTAAGGATAGGGCCAAAAGGCAAAGACACTGCTGGCACCAATTGGAGGAGAAACTGGGTAGGCACCAATACAAAAATTCATCCAACAACCTAAAAAGCAACATGAAAACTCTAGAACCCAGTGGTCATATGACACAAATACTTGATCATCCTAATCCAGAAGAAACACAAAAAGCAATGATTTTAAACGTAACTTTATGGGGAAGATGTAGACTTTTAAAGCAGAAATGAAAAAAAAATACCCTTAAAGAAATAGAGGATGTCTGTCTTTGAGGTTGAGATGTGTCTCTTGTATGCAGAAGACAGATGGATTCTGTTATTGTATCCAATCTGTTAGCCTGTGCCTTTCTATAGGTGAGTTGAGTTCATTTATATTAAGGGATATTAATGACCAGTGATTGCTATCTCCTGTTAATTAGTTTTCATTGTTGGTGATGTTAATTTATATGCTTTTTTCCTTCTTTTGGATTTGCTGCTATGAGACCATCAATTGACTGTGTTTTTGCTGATGTAGCCAACTTCTTTAGGTTGGAGTTTTCCTTCTAGCATTTTGTGTAGGGCTGAGTTTGTGGCTAGGTATTGGTTAAATCTGATTTTGTCATGGAGTATCTTGTTTTTCTCCTTCTATGGTGATTGAAAGTTTTGCTAGGTATAGCAGTCTGGGCTGGCATCCATGGTCTCTTAATGTCTGCATTAATGCTTGACCACGACCTTATGGCTTTCATTGTCTCCAATGAAAAGTCAGGTATAATTCTGATTGGTTTCTCTTTATGTTACTTGGCCTTTTTCCTTTGAAGCTCTTAATATTCTTTCCTTATTTGTGTGTTTAGTGTTTTGTCTTTTATTTTTTTTCTCCACATTTAATTTTTAATTATTGCATTATAAATAGTACCATTCAAAATTTCCACCTCCTCTGCTCCTCCCATTTCCCTCCCGCTTCCCCACTCCCCCTCCCCTTTTCCCCTCGATTATTATGTGTTGAGAGGATTTTTTTTTTGATCCAGTCTGTTTGGTGTTCTGTAAGTGTCTTGTATCTTCATAGGAATATCTTTCTTTAGATTGGGAAAGTTTTCTTCTATGATTTTGTTAAATATCTTTTCTGTGCTTTTGAGTTGAACTTCTTCTTGTTCTATACCTATTATTTTTAGATTTGGCCTTTTCATGGTATCCCATATTTCCTGGATATTTTGGGTTAAGCTTTGTTAGATTTAATGTTTTCTTTAACTGATGAGTCTATTTCCTCTATTGTATCTTCAGCACTTGAGATTCTCTCTTCTATCTCTTGTATTCAATACCCACAACACCAACAACATGCACAGTAGCACAGACATCTGATAACCCTCCACCAACACAACTCAAAGAAGGGAAACACACAAACACTACAACCGAAAAATAACCAGAGTTAACAACCACTGATCATTAATATCGCTTAATATCAATGGACTCAATTCACCTATAAAAAGGCACAGGTTAAGAGAATGGATACAAAAACAGGATCCAGCATTCTGCCAATTACAAGAAACACACCTCAACCTCAAAGACAGATATTACCTTCTAGTAAAGGGTTGGGAAAAGTGTTTCCTATCAAATGGACCTAAGAAACAAAATCTAACAAAATAGACTTCAAGCTAAAATAAATCAGAAGAGATGGAGAAGGATGCATAATACTCATAAGAGGAGCAATCCATCAAGATGAAGTCTCAATCTTGAACATATATGCCCCAAACTAAAAAACAAGCCACATATGTAAAGGAAACATTACTAATGCTTAAATAGCACATCAAACCCCCACACTCTAATAGTAGGAGACTTCAACACCTCACTCTCCAAAATGTACAGGTCAACCAGACAGAACCTTAACAGAATTAAGTAAAATAACAGATGTCATGACTCATATGAATGTAACAGATATCTACAGAACATTACACCCAAACACAAAAGAATATACCTTCTTCTTAGCACCTTATGTATCCTTCTCTAAAATTGACCACATACTCGAAAACAAAGCAAATCTCACCTCAACAGATACAAAAAAATTTAAAAAAAAAATGAATAACCCCCTGTATCTTATCTGATCACCATAGTTTAAAGTCAAAATTTAACAACAACCTTAATTGCAGAAAGCCTGAAAACGTGTGGAAATTGAACAGTGTTCAACTGAACCAGCCCTTTGTCAAGGAAGAAATAAAGAAATTAAAGACTTCCTAGAATTCAACAATAATGAAGTCATAACGTACCCAAATCTATGGGACACTATGAAAGCAGAGCTGAAAGGAAAGTTCATAGCACTCAGTGGCTACATAAAGAAAGTGCAGAAATCTCACACTAGTGACTTAACAGCACACGTGAAAGCTCTGGAACAAAAAGAAACAGACTCACAAAGGAGGAGTAGATGACAGGAAATAATCAAATTCAGGGTTAAAAATCAATACAATAGTAACAAAGAAAACAATACATGGAATCAAAGAGCTGATTCATTGAGAAAATCATCAAGATAGACAAACCCATATTCTAACTAATCAAAAGGTAGAAAGAGAGCGAGAGAGAGAGTGACCTTCCAAATTAACAACATTATAAATGAAAAGGTGGATATAACAACAGACACTGAGGAAATCTAGAGAATCATTAGGTCTGCCATTCAGTAGGTTGCCTTTTTGTCTTAATGACAGTGTCCTTTGCTTTACAGAAGCTTCTCTGTTTCAGGAAGTCCCATTTATTCACTGTTGCTCTTATTATCTGTGCTACTGGGGTTATACATTGGAAGTTGTCTTCTGTGTCCATGCATTGCAGGCTACTTGCGGCTTTCCTTTCTATCAGGTTCAGTGTGGTCGGAATTAATTTGAGGTCTTTAATCCATTTGGACTTGAGTTTTGTGCTTGGGGATAGATATGGATCTATTTTCATTCCTCTATAGATTGACATCCTGTTATGCCAGCACCATTTGTTAAAGATGCTTTCTTTCTTCCATTGTATAATTTTAGCTTCTTTATCAAAAACCAGGTGTTCATAGGTGTGTGGATTAATATCCAGGTCATCAATTCGATTGCATTGGCCAATGTTTCTGGTTTTATGCCAATACCAAGCTGTTGTCATTACTGTAGCTCTGTAATAGAGTTTGATGAGAGGGATGGTAATGCCTCCAGAAGTTTCTTTATTGTATAGGATTGCTTTTGGCTAACCTGGGTTTTTTGTTTTTCCATATGAAGTTGATTATTGTTCTCTCAAGTTCTGTGAAGAATTTTGTTGGGATTTTGATGGGGATTGCATTGAATCTATAGATTGCCTTTGGTAGGATTGCCATTTTTACTATGTTGATCCTACCAATCCAAGAGTATGGGAGATCTTTCCATTTTCTGGTATCCTCTTCAATTTCTTTCTTCAAATACTTAAAGTTCATGTCAACTAGATCTTTCACTACCTTGGTTAGTGTTACCCAAATATATTTTATGTTATTTGTGGCTATTGTTAAAGGTGATGTTTCTCTGATTTCCCTCTCAGCTTCTTTAACATTTGTGTATAGGAGGGCACTGAGTTTTTTGAGTTGATCTTGTATCCTGCAACATCACTGAATGTATTTATCAGCTGTAGGAGTTCTCTGGTAGAGTATTTGGTGTCACTTATGTACACTATCATATCATCTGCAAATAATGAAATTTTGACACCTTCCTTTCCAATTCAACACCCCTTGATCTCCTTATGTTGTCTTTTTGCTATTGCTAGAACTTCAAGCCCTATGCTGAAGAGATATGGAGAGAGTGGACAGCCTTGTCTTGTTCTTGATTTTAGTGGAATTGCTCTGTGTTTCTCTCCATTTAATTTGATGTTAGCTGTCGGCTTGCTGTATATTACTTTTATTATATTTAGATATGATCCTTGTATGCCTAATCTCTCCAAGATCTTTATCATAAAGGTGTGTTGAATTTTGCCAAATGCTTTTTCGGCATCTAATGAAATGATCATATACTTTTTTTTCTTTCAGTTTATTTATATAATGGATTACATTGATAGATTTTAGTATGTTGAACCAGCCCTGCATCTCTGGGATGAAGCCTACTTGATCATAATGGATGATTTTTTTGTTGTGCTCTTGGATTCAGTTTGCCAGTATTTTATTGAGATTTTTTGCATTGATGTTCATGAGTGAGATTGGTCTGTAATTATCTTTCTTGGTTGAGTCTTTGTGTGGTTTTGGTATCAGGGTAAATGTAGCTTCATAAAAAGAGTATGGCAATGACTGTTCTGTTTCTGTTATATGGAACACATTAAGGAGTATAGGTATTAGCCATAAATAACATAAAATATCTTGGGGTTAAACTAACCAAAGAAGTGAAAGAACTATTTGAAAAGAACTGTTAGTCTTTGAATAACTAAAAAGATACCAGAAAATGAAAAGATCTCCCATGCTCTTAAGTAGTATCAACTTAATAAAAATGGCAGTCCTACTAAAGGCAATCTTTTGATTCAATGCAACTCCCTTCAAAATCCCCACACAATTCTTTACAGACCTTGAAAGAACAATAATCAACTTCATATGGAAAAACAAAAAACCCAGGTTAGCAAAAACAATCATGTACAATAAAAGAAATTCCAGAGGCATCACCACCCCTGACATCAAGCTCTACTATAGAGATAGAGTAATGAAAACAGCCTGGTAATGGCATATTAACAGACAGGAGGCTGGCCTATAGAATCAAACCAAAGACCTGAATATTAATCCACACACCTATGAACACCTGAGTTTTGACAAAGAAGCTAAAATTATAAAATGGAAAAAAGAAAGCATCTTCAACAAATGGTTCTGGCATAACTGAATGTCAACAAGTGAAGAATGAAAATAGATCCATATCTATCCCCAAGCACAAAACTCAAGTCCAAATGGATTAAAGACCTCAATATTAATCTATCCACACTGAAACTGAGAGAAGAGAAAGTGAGATGTATCCTTCAATGCATAGGCACAGGAGACCACTTCCTAAATATAGCCCTAGTAGCACAGACACTGAGAGAAACAATGAATAAATGGGACTTCCTGAAATTGAGAACCTTCTGTAAAGCAATGGACAGTGTCAATAAGACAAAAAGGCAGCCTACTGAATGGGAAAAGACCTTCATCAACCCCACATCAGACAGAGGACTGATCTCCAAAATACATAAAGAATTCAAGAAATTAGACATCGAAGTTCAAAATAGTCCATTAAAAATGGGGTACAGAACTAAATAGAGAATTCTCAATAGAAGAATCTTAAGTGGTTGAAAGACACTTAAGGAAATGTTCAACATCCTTATCCATCAGGGAAATGCAAATCAAGATGACTCTGAGATACCATCTTACACCTGTTAGAATGGCTAAGATTGAAATCACCATTGATAGCCTATGTTGGAGAGAATGTGGAGTAAGGAGAAGACTCCGCTATTGCTGATGGGAATACAAACTTGTACAAACACTCTGGAAATCTATATGGTGATTTCTTAGAAAATTGGAAATCAACCTACCTCAGGATCCAGCAATACCACTTTTGGGCATATACCCAAAGGACGCTCAATCATACTACAAGGATATTTGTTCAGCTGAGTCCACAGCAGCATTATTTGTAATAGCCAGAACCTGGAAACAACCTAGATACCCCTCAACCAAAGAATGGATAAAGAAAATATGGTACATTATCAATGGAGTATTATTCAGCAGTTGAAAACAATGACATCTTGAAATTTCCCTGAATATGGATGGAACTAGAAAAAAAATCCTAAATGAGGTAACCCAGGACCAGAAAGATGAACAGGGTATGTACTCATTTATAAGTGGATACTAGCTATAAAGCAAATGATAATGAGCTTATAGTCCATGATCCTAGAGAAGCTAAATAACCAGGTGAAGCCTAAGGAAAACATACATAGATCCACCTGGAAAGGAGAAATAGACAAGATTGTCAGACAAAATTGGAAGCCTGAGGGTGAGGTGAGAAGGGAGAAGAGGAGGGGAACAGAAGAGGTGAAGGGGAGGGACCAGAACTTGAGGGAATGGGATAGTCAAGATGGAGGAAGGACAGAGATGAGAGCAAGGTAAGAGATATTTTTATTGAGGCAGCCATTCTTGGGCTAGCAAGAAAATTGGCTCTAGAAAAATTCCCAGGAATCCATAGGATGACCCCAGCTAAGACCCTATAAAATAAAGGAGAGGGTATCCCAAATGGCTTTGCCCTGTAGTCAGATTGATGACTGACCTCCTTAAGTGCTACCATAGAACCTTCATCTAGTAACTGATGGAAACAGAGGCAGAGACCTGCAGCAGAGCACTGTGCTGAGCTCCCAAAGTCCAGTTGAAGATTGGAAGGAGAGAGAATTCCAGCAAAGAGGTCAAGACCATGATGGCAATACACACTGAAACAGCTCACCAACTTCAGTCGGACAGGGAAGTAACCAGCACAGTACCAAGTTAGACCCTCTAAATGTGGGTGAGTGTTGTATGGCTGATTGCATGGCCACTGGTAGTGACACCAGGATTTATCTTTACTGCTTGTCTGGCTTTTTGGGAACCCATTCTCCTTGGATGGATACCTTGCTCAGCCTAAATGTAGTAGGGAGGACCTTGGTCCTTCCCAAAGCAATGTGCCTTATCCTCTCTGAGGAGTGGATGAGGAGTGGAGTGGGCAGAAATAGGAGGAAGGGAGTGGGAACTGGGATTGGCATGAAAAATGAAAAAAAGTTACTAAAAACAAAAACAACAACAAAATGTAGATGTGGAGGAAATATTTGAGGACCCTGGAGTGCTGCAGAGCAGTCTCAGAAGGGGGCACATTATCCCTTGGGAGATCCTGCTTCTGGTTTTTCTGCTATTGACAGTAGGAAACAGAAGAGAACAAATAAAGCTATATAAATCATGTTCCACTTTACACCTTTCATTAACAATGTTTGCACATTAGTATTGGCTATTTTCTGTTTTCAATCCTATAGCATATTAATTACCCATTAGTAATTAGATACTGCCACAGGGTCAGTCAAAATCATAGTTGTAGACATCCCTTGATATACCATACTGCAGGATTTTAACATATAAATTTATCATATCAAGCTTATATTTAAGCAGGACAAAAAATATTATCCGAACGACACTTCCTTAGTTAAGAGTAGTAAGTTATTGATACTCATGATTCAGAGGTAGGGTATTCTGACATTATTTGTTTAGTTTTTTCTTATTTCATTATTATAAATGGGTAATATTTTAGAATTTTTTAGTGATACCAAATAGTATATAACTTGTTATAAATAATAGGGGATATTAAAAATATGATGTTTTATTTCCCAATTTAACATTAGTCTATGGAGTAATAACTTAAATTACCACTGAAATATACTTAAACATTTTATATAATTTTTCTAGAATAAAATAGCAAAGGACAAAATATATAAAGTTATTTAGGACAAAATCATGTCTATATGAAAGAAAAGGCATTGCCCTTCACAGAAAACTTCACCATAGCATCTGATTCTAAACTGAAATTACTGTGCTGACTAGAGAATAGTACTGTTAATCATGTAGAAATCTTGCTCTGTTTATCGAGAACAATATTAGAATGTTGGTTAGAGAAGCTGATTGTGTAGCAATGCATATTCTGATTTTTGCCACCATAGTAAAAATTTAATATGTACTGGGCATAAGAAATAATGAAGACATTTAATGTAAGTCCTGACTTTTATGCTCTCTAGACTTCTATATTATTTTAAATAAACTTTATTAGTTTACTAGTTTCAAACTTTATAAATCAATCTTTCTTAAATGAGGATACATAGTCAGACAAGTACACTCTGTTACAGCATAATCACAAACTACACATGAAATTAAAAGAAACCACCTAAAATATCTTTTAGTCCAATGAAAACATTCTTATCAAAGAACCCATCATAGATCTTAGACTTCCAGAAATCTAAGATTACTAGACACTCAGAGATGATATTTTCAAAAATTCTGGTACAATGCTTTGCACTGGTTTAATCTGGTCAGGAATCATAGAAAGGTAGATGTTTCTATTACTTACAATTTTATCCATTACTGATTTCTGCTTCTGTGTAAAAATCTGTCTAAATATATTGTGTTGCACATTATTTTTAGTAATGGTACATAAAAACAGGAAGCATTTTCATTTCATTTAACGTTAAAGTGCATATTCATTAACCAAAAATTTCATGCTCTATCTATTGAGTATATGCTTAAGAACTTCTAGATTGGTAATCTAATTTTATGTACTAGTTTCCATTTTTCTTCTTATTTATTGACATTAAATGACTGTTACTCTGTAGTGGTTTGAATGAAAATGGCGTCGAAATGGCCGGTCAATACTAGGAAGCCTGAATTTGTTGGAGAAAATATGTCATTGTGGGGGAAACTTGGACGTCTCTTTTGCTCATGTTTCCTTCAGTGTGACTGACTGTCGACCTCCTGTTGTCTCTGAGTTAAGATGTAAGACTCTCAACTCCAACACCGTATCTGCCTAAATGCTACCATGCTCCCCACCTTGATGATAATGGACTGTACCTCTAAAACTGTAAGTGAGCCCCTCACTAATATGTTTTCATTCATAAGAGCTGCCATGATCATGGTGTTTCTTCACAGCAATAGGAAATTCCAGCTAAGAAATAATATGTATCAAAAATAAAACCAGCAACAAATTACAACTGTGACTATAGAATTTTCTGAACACTTTTACTCAGTTGTAATTCTTGAAGTATTTTTACTAGTAATTGGAGAATGGGCCCCAGAAGTTTCAGTTTGGTAGTATGAAATATGTCACAAGTTACAAACAGTTTGGATTTTTACTAATAAAAATACTATCATTTTAAAACTAATTTATATATTACAGTCACATAAAGGTTTTTTAAATCTCCAATTACTGTATTTTCACACCAGAGATTTCTATTTTTAAGTCAGGAGAATTGACACAGATGTGGAATTGGGGGAATATATGCACCACATTGTCTTTATTGGGAAAAGCATGACATTTAAATCTGTTTACTTAAAGCACAGTAATCAGGATAGATTTTTTGTCTCATTATGTGCCTTAAATATTTATCATTTTGTTTTATGAGAATTTGCAATTATTTTCTACTAGATATTTTATATATTAATTAATAGTCAATTAAAGTAATTCTAAAGACTACAGAATATCAGAATACTTTCTGTTATCCAGGGGTTTTATATTTATAATACTATGTAGGTTAAATAAGCTATAGGAATTACACTGAGAATCCCCAATTCAGAATAAATTTATTCCTTTCAAATATTTTGAAAATGTAAAAGAAAGCACTAAATTAACCTTTTGGCTTTAGCAGAAAATCTTTTGATGTTGGGGATAGAGAAATTACTCACTGAGTCACAGCACTGACTACTTTTCCAGAGTTCTCTGATTTGATTCCAAGCATGCACATGGTAGTTTCTTACCTTCTTCACTAATTTCAGGAGGCCCAGTTCTTATTCTTTTGGTGTTTGAAGCCACTTTGCACACATGGTACACTTGCATATAAGCAATATCCATATATGTTAAATAATAAAATAAAATCAAAAATAATTTTCGTGCAAGCAAAATTGTCGACTGCTTAAAATAAATTTATTCAGCTTTTAAGATTTATAGGAAGAAAATTTTCCTGGAAAGTTAGCTACCAATACATATTAACAAAAATGACATTTGCATTGCAATACCAATTTCCTAAGAGGAAAAAAGAATCCCACAGAAGGATCAGATAGACATTTTCTTGATTTACAAAGAAAGAATGTTTCTTCCTACTTTCAAAATAGGAAAAGTAGAAATCTAGTATAGAAGATTTTATTCCTAGCTACTACATATTCATAAACTGTAGTTTACATTCAAATTCCACAATATGCGCTACTTTTAAAAGTTATATATCTTCAGAAATTGTGAAAATGCATGGGTATGCTTCATATACAGTGCCATTAGTTATGCATTAAAATTTTGCTTGATAGCTACATAAAGTAAAAAGGTAGTTTTTAAATGTTTGGAGGCATCAAAATTTAGAGAATGTAAGGAATTTTGTGACCTTGGTAAAATACTACCAATATTTATTTATAGTAATAGAATTTGAAATAAGCTTACATGCTTATGCAGTCTAGAAATCACACAGAATGACTCTAGGGTATAGACTGTAATCAATAAATATAGATTAATGCTACAAAAATGCAAATTTCATGTTTCAAATTTTTTAATACATTTATTTAATCTTTTTTCTTTGATATTTTATATATATATGAATGGCATTCTGATTACTATAACACCTAGTGTCAACAATCTCCCTCACACCCCATATTAACCCAAAACTTAACCCCCATAATTGCCTTAAATTCCATTTCATACATTCATGTTATCCATTTGTTGTTGCTTTTTTATTGTTGTTATAGCTGAATTTATCTACATTACAGAATCCAGTGGGTTCTTCAGTGGATGGACAACTGAAGGCAGTGATTTCTTCACCCACCAATCAGTAGTAATGAGTACTTCGTGATGGAGAACAATAGCCCGTTTTGATTTCAAAATTTACATGAAGACTGTTGGCTCAGCCTTGTGTGAACCAGAAGTCAGCCTTACCCAGTTCTTCTCCCTCTTTTCCAATTTAAGCTTACCTGTATTTTTCATTCCACAGCTGTTCCCATTCTTGAAAGCCATTGTTGAAATATCCTATAGATGACTGAACTTTCAGCTTTGGCAATGATATGTTTTTGCATTTACCTCCATTCATTACAAAATTGCCTCTCGGTTTAAAGCTGGAGGTAGTGTTATGTAATCTATGGCTATAAGTATGATGTGTCAAAGACCAGCTTCCACATACCTCATATTCCAGGGTAGGAGCATGAGGATTAGAATTATTAAGCAAAAGTAAAATAGATGTAAGAGAAATGAGAGACAGAAAAACAGAACAGCATTGGGAGAGACGTTCAATAAATACTGAATTTGCCTCATTTATTTCCCACATGCTTATAAATTAACACCAAAGGGGGAGGAGGAATGCAACAGACTTCATCAACATGATAAAGGAAATAGACATGATCTTGGTCTCTGATCATTGGTTCAGGTGGAGCTGATCCATCTTTGTGTGTTTCTCTCTTATTTCTCTTATACCTTTGTTCCTATTTTTTAATATTATGAATCCTCATGTTCACACCTTGGAACGCATGAGTTTTGTTGGACAATAATGCTTAGAAAGAAGCTTGGCCTATGACAATTTAGCTATAGAAAAGTAGCAAGTTCATTGCTAGTGTCTCAGACCTACTCAGCCAACTGCTTTATGGTCCTCCAGTGTATTTTTGATGAGGAAGTATATAGAAAGATTTATATCAGATGAGTACATTATGATAACAAAGGTCTTGTGTGTGGCAAAGTTCCTTGTGATGTTTGCTTTTATTAATTTAAACATAGTTCTGTCAGAAAAGGAATTACATGTTTGATTCAGAACCTTACAAATAATGATTGATACAAACTTAATCAGAAGCATGAATCATGAAATCCAATTATTTTTCATGGGTAGCACATTGACACTGCCTTTCATTTATCACATCTGTGGGAACAGATTTGATAGTCCTTGGGTCGCATTCCAGCTCTGAGATTTCTGTATTCAGGGACAGAGATTCTTTTTAAGTAAGGATATTTGGAAAAGTGTGTTTAATATTAGTAACTTTATAGTATTTGAAGGTAAATAACATTTAATAATGGCAGAAAACAAGTCTCTTCGTTAAAACAAATGAAAAGTTTCATATCTCTCTCATCAAAAATAAATTTTGAGAAGATGCTTTTATTATCCTTTAATATTGTGGCTTATTAGGTAAAATAAAATCAATTACATATAAAAAGATATTACTGAACTTGATATTCTAAAGTTTTAGCTCCAGAAAAGCAGATCCAGTAGTAGAGACTATTCTGAAACAATTTTTAAAATTATCATTAATTTAGTATTTTTATTTTAGGAAACATTAAGCCTGAATGCTATTTTCATCGTAACTACCTTGCTAGGTATCTGGAAAATGCTTTATGTTGGGTTATACAATGAATAAAGAAAATTCATCATTCTTTTAGTGTATGAAAAATAGTGGAAAATTACACATCCTGAATAATTATTTTAAAACTAGAATTCACAATTTTTTAAAAATCATCAGTTATTATTTTTATCTTTATATATAAACTCATGAATTTTGCAAAATTCATCTGAACACTGAATCAGATTTACAAGCCTTACAATTATTCTTAGATCAGACTTACATTAAGAATATAAAAAATATTCCATAAAATACATCCTGTTATTGTGGAAACTTTTGATAAGTTTTACATTATGGAAAAATTATATGTATATAAGTTCTATTTGTTAGAAAATTTAAACAAGATGATGATGAAGGAGAATTTTCTGTATTCTGTCCATCATGATTTAAATAAATGCTGATTGGCCATTAGCCAGGATGTATAGGTGGGAAAACCAGACAGGGAGTAGAGGCAGAGCAAGAAGAACAGGAGTATTCTGGGAAGAAGGAAGTTCTTTCCCAGTTTTGCCCAGACCACCGAAGAAGCAGGATGTGACCTGCCCCACTGAGAAAGGTACTGAGCCATGTGGCTAACATAGATAAGACTAATGGGTTAATAATAACTTATAAGAACTAATACTTAGCCTGAGCTAATGGGCCAATCAATTTATAACCTAATGTAGACTCTCTGTGTGAATTTCTTTGGGACTTGCTGGCTGTGGGACCTGGGCAGGACCCTCAACAGGTTCATAGGCAATCTAAACCCACCCCTCCCCTGAAGAGTGTGTGTGTGGAGGGGGGTTGCAGTAGCCCAGGCTGACCAACTCAATTAACACTCAGAAACACATCTGGGAGTTTGAGTTAGCCCACCCCACATCTACTGTACCTATGACCTGCTGGAGCACATGAAGAGGCTGTTCCTTCAGAACCATAGCCACAGGATCTCTATGACTCTGGACAATTCAGGTTACCTGAAAGATATTTCAGTGAGGGTCCAGTATTGATGTTGTACCAGAAGCAAGATGCCTTGAAACTGACCAACAACACATTATAGAATGAACTTTTGCAACTGAAACTGTTTAGACAAAAGGGTGGCTGAACATCAGCTCCCAATGACACTAGATGAATGAAGAGGTAATGGAGAGGCAGGAAAGACTGAGTAGTGAAGTGGATTTTTTGCTATTATTTGCTTGTTTGTTTTTCAATTAATATTTAATTTTTATTTTATTTTATTGTTTCTTTTTAAGTTTTCTTTTGGGGGAAACACTGCAGGAGTGAAAGGCAGATACAGTGAGACTAGGAAATCAGTGGAGTTGGGATGCATGATGTGAAATTCACAAAGAATCAAAAAAAAGTGATGCTTAAAAAACTAGCATTCTAAAGGACTTTCCTGGCACCTGGGACCATGTTGGTGTCCAAGGGCCTTGATGTTGCAGAGGCCACACAGGTCCAGGTATCCTGTGCTGTCACCTGGTACCATGATGACAGTCAGGCCTGGGCTGCTACCTAGTACCACATTTAGGTCCATGGTCCTAACACAACCAGGGTCTGTGTTGATGCCCATGGTTCCTGCTGCCTCCAATGGCTACATAGGTGCCTTGAGTCTGGGCTATAACCTGTGCCCACAAAATCATCTGAGGGCCATGTTGTCACCAGGGTCATCCTGATGTGAGTAAACTGTGTTGTCACCCAAGGCTATGGTGTTATCTAGACCACAGTTACTGTAGTGGGATATGTCTAAGTCCATGGCCACACAGCTGTCAGGGTCTGAGTTGATGTTCCTGGGTTCCTGTTGTCACAGAGGACCACACAGATGGCTGAGATCTGGTCAGGGCTTTCCAATATGAAGCTGTAGTATTATCTACAGGCTAACATTACAGAACATAGGACACAAATTGCCATTTTCGGCTGCACATTGTTGAGTCATAGAAAAAGTAACAATAAAGACCCTTATTATTTATTCATATGTTTGTAATGTTTATATTCAACTAAGAGACTTGTTTTCATTTAGGAGAAATTGACATAATTAAATTGAGATAAATTCTTGCCTTAGCATTTTAGTCATCATAAGTGATATCATGCAGCAAATTTTGATAATAGATATTTTGAACTGTTTGGATATAAAAAGCTAAAATGACTGGTTCTATGTGTTTCCTCTGATTTATACACTCATATATATCCAACAGTTTGATGTAACAGTGCATAAGAGATGCAACATAACATAGCTAGGTCATGAAATCTTAAAACATGAACAAATAAAAGGCAAATTTTCATTCAGTTTGTAGCTTAAGAACAATTTTTATTTAGTAAAACATTCAAACTGGCAAGTAGAATTACCTCCCTTGCAGATAACAGACAGAACAGAGACCTAACAAGAGAGAAACATTTACAAGAATTAATTTTAAAAGAAAATCAAACACCCTCAGCATTGCTTGTAATAAGAAGTAAATTGTGGTATTTACTATCAGTTATATGAAAAAAATCTTACTTCATATATCATCGTCAGGTACCATGGGCAAAAGGTTTAGTGAATCAAGTATAAAAACATGCCGTGTAAAATTATGCAATGATTTGTGAAGCTTCTCAAATAGAAATTAAGTATATAACAATATACAAACATCCCAGTATTCACAACCATAATTAATGTGGATATGCAAAGCAACACATAATATGGACCAACAACAGAATATTCTCTTTTATTAAGAAAATGTCATATAGTTTTAAATCTTTAAAAGTATTTTTTTCATTTTTAATTGAAAACATATTTTTGTATGTTTCCTGTGATGTTATCCCTTTGTCAGAATTATGTTTGTTTACACTTTCTTATGCTTACCTCATCAGTTTTATTTCTGGTCATATTCACTTTGTTGCTCTTCTGCCTGATTTTATAACTTTTATAGTTTCTTTTGTTCATTTATTTTCTTATTATAGTAATGTCTATGAATACTATGTAACTGGCAATGTCTAATATATAAGAATATGACAATGTGGTTAGGGAATTTGTAGAAATTGTTTGAATATTGATTTAGAAAACATGCTATTTGGGTAAAATGCTTGCTAAATTCATTAAAAATGATGGAAGTGTAGGCAAAGCAAGATATGCAAACTCTAAGAGTGATTGCTGCCAAACGAGACTTCCTATGCAAGTTTATTTCCTGAAAAATACATGAGGCATAAAGAGAACTACCTTTCACAATGTGTTCTGAGATTTGCATGTGTCATGGAATACATCACTACATCTGCAAATGAGTACATAAATAAATACAATATAAAAGTGTAGGGTGATAAATAAGTAAGTAT
>PVIU01017099.1:0-42886 GCA_004026605.1 Ondatra zibethicus
GGGGACATTGCTTCCACAGGCTGGCATCCGTGGAAGAGGGGACACAGTACTTTCATCATGGCACCCAAGGCCCAGGCCTGGTTTGGGGAGGACAGCAGTGGAAGAGGGGGTACAGTTTACCAAGCCTGGCAGCCATGGATGAGGTGGCACAGCATCCCTAGCCTGGCACCCCAGAGCTTATCCTGGGGAATCCAGCCGTAGAGGAAAGGGTGCTACTTCCCCAGCCTGGCATCTTTGGTGCACCTGGAAGCCCTGGATGAGGTGCACATCTTCCCAGGCATGCACACCACAGCCTGTCCTGCCCTGGGGAGGCAAACCGTGGACAAGTAGGCCCAACTTCCTCAGCATGTCAAGGTAGGGCCTGGCTTGCCCTGGGGAGGCAGGCTGTGGACAGAGGGCACAGCTTCTCAGGCGTGGCACCCCAGGGACTGGACTGCCCTGGGGAGGCCAGCCGAGGATGAGGGGGCACAGCTTCCCACTCCTGCAACCCAGGGCCTGATATGCCCTGGGGAAGCCAGCTGTGGAAGAGGAGGCGCAGCTTCCCTGGCCTGACGCCACAGGGACTGGCCTGCCCAGGGAGGCCAGCCACGGAAGAGGAGACGCTTGGCTCAACAGGGCCTGTCTGCCGTGGAAGAGGGGGCGTATCTTCCCCCACTGGGACTCCAGGGACAGGCTGACCCTGGGAAGGCTGACCATGGAATAAGGGTCACATTTTCCCTGGCCTGATACCCCAGGGCCTTGACAGTCCAGAGGTGTCAGCTTTGGAAGAGGGGGTGCAATTCCCCTGCCTGGCAGCCATGGAAGAGTGGGTGAAGTGTCTCAGTCTGGCACTCCAGGGCCTGCCCTGCCTGAGGAGGGAGGCTGTAGCAGAGGGGCGCATCTTTCTTGACCTGGCTCCGAGGACCTGGCCAGCTCTCTGGATGCTGGGTATGGAAGAGGGGGTGTTTCTTCTCTGGCCTAGCTCCTCTGGGCCTGCCTGTCATGGAAGAGGGGTGCACATCTTCTCCAGCCTGCCTCCCCAGGGCCTGTCCTGGCTGGACCTGGGGAGGCTGGCTGTGGAAGAGGAGGGCACGGTGTCTCCACCCTGGGTCCCAGGTGTCTGCCGGGCCCTGGGAGGCTGGCTGTGGAAGGGGTGCACATCTCTCCAAGCCTGGAAACCCAGGGCCTGTCACGGGGAGGCCAGCCATTGAAGAGGGGGTGCAGCTTCCCTGGCTTGGGAGCCCTGGAAGAGGGGTCGCATCTATTACTACATGACAGAGGAGCTGCCATCAGCAATGGAGCTTAAGGAATACAGCCAACCAGAGAGCAAAGCTATGATGTGAGTCCCTGGAGGGGCAAAGCCCAGGTACCCCTTGCTTCTACTGTACTTTCTCTTACTTGCTGCCTTCATGTTCCTGTGGTATTTGGCATGGTGTGATTACTATGAGAAAGGAACCCACTGTATATAGTACAGTGATGGTTTCATGGGAAAATCCCACTCCTCACTGGGAAATTTAATTGAAGATCATAATGAAGATGATTTTTATAAGAGCAATGATGATTAGTTAGATCAATAATTTAGTAAATTATTTAGTAATTTAGTAAAAATGATTAGGGAAATGTTACAGGTAATTCTGCCAATTATTGTTCCAACAAGAGATACAAATAAGGGAAAATTAGGCTAGAAGTCACCTTCCCCTTTCTTAGATTTGCAGAGGATGGAAAATAAGAACAAAGAAGTTTCATGCATTATAGCTCCATGAATTGTGACTCTGGAAAAACAGGCTGATGATCAAAGAAAGCAATTTATACCTACACCCCAGGTTAGGCCTGAGTTCCTTGGTCATGTAGCTTACAGAATTAATCACAGGCCCTGGTATGCACCTTGAAAAAACAAAGTTGTGAAAGGAAATTAAATGATCCTATTGTGTGTAAAGAAAAACAGATGGTTAGCTAGGCCACTTGAATAAAGTTTTGTAGAACAGAAATAGGATAGAAATCTGCTACACTGAAACTGTAAACAGCTGCCTGCTAGTACAAAAGGAACTAGCTGAAATATACTTGGCTTGCTTAAATCTTTGTTAAGGATCATTGCTTTGGGGTGAAGATGTTATGCTGGGAATAGTAACACAAAAAAATGTTTAAGTACTTATGGACTTTTAAGAAAAACATGTAATTTGTGATCATAATGTGATTTCTTTCAGTGTGAAGACTTTAATTAGATTTTGGAAAAAAATGTGGTTGTGAGGTAATCTTTTCTTGCGTAGAAATTTGTCTTAGGCGATATAAAAGGGATAAGAGAAAAATAAAGAGACAGAAGAAGAGATTGACTGACTTGTTTCTCTGACCTCCTGGAGTTGGTTCTCTCAGCAAAATGGTTTTCAAGCATACACATATGCCCAAAGTTAAGCTGTCTGATGATGTATTTCCTGATTTTGTTTTGTACTGATTTGCTACTACTGCATCTTATGGATCATTTAGTTCTGTAGCTGCCAGCAGAGCTTGTAATGATAACAACATGCTACCATCCATTAATTTTTAAAGATGTACCCCCTCTGAGAGAACTAATATCAGGGTGACATTTTAGTGATAAACCAGACTTTAGGAGGAGGATTAAATGGATGTGATGCTTTGCATGAGAAATGTCCCAAATAGGCTACGGCATTTGAACACTTGATTCCCAACTGGTGACACTGCTTAGGAATATTTAGGAGTTGCAGCATTGCTGGAGGAAGTATATCATTGGAGGTAAACTTTGAGAGTATACAGCCTTGCCCTACACTTTCAGTTTGCTCTCTGATTCATAATGTAATCTGTTTCCTGCTCCTGCCACTATGACTATTACTTGTATCCATGCCTCCTCACTGTAATGTGCTGTAGGAATAATGAACGCTGAGACATTTGACTATAATACTGAGGCTTGGGTAGGAGAAGCAATTTCCAAAGGTATGAGGAGACATCAAAATGCCAAATGTTTTAATTGTGGTAGAATAGGACATCTAAGAAGGGATTGTAGATAAGGAATTCCTAGAAATAATGTCTCCTCTGGGAATGGCAAAAATAGAAGGTCTCTACAATTGGATTATGTAGAAGATGTGGTAAAGGCCGACATTGGACAAATGAATGTAGATCAACAAAAGATAAACAAGGCAACCCAATACCATGGAGAAGCTCCTGGTCCAGTCATTCCCAGTCACAATGGAGGACATATCTCACCAGGAAAATTAAAACATCCATTGCCTGCTGTAAAAAACCATACTGTTCTGGATGCTGGATTAGACATCGAGGATGAATCAAAAATTCTAATAGGAAATAGGAAGTATATATTTTGGCAGACTTCTATAAATGATCAAAGACCAAAGCTAAGACTGTGTATAAATAATATTGTAATTGAGGGATTACTAGAAGAACACAAAGCAACTAGCAAACCTTTAGAGGTACCAATGGCTCTACTTTTAAAATGGTTAACTAAGAAACTAATATGGGTTAAACAATGGCCTTTAACAGAAGAAAAACTGCAGACTTTAGAACAGCTGTTACAGAAGCAACTAGATGCCCACCATATTGAAGAATGAACCAGCCCTTGGAATTCTCCTCTATTTGTTGTTAAAAAGAAATCCGGCAAATTGAGAATGGTGACAGATCTAAGAGCTGTCAACAAGGTAATGCATCCTATGGGCCCTCTACAATCTGGAATTCCTTTGGCTTCTCTAATGGCCTCTTATATTTATTGATTTAAAAGATTATTTCTTCACTATATCTTTACAAGAAAAGGACAGAGAAAAATTGCCTTCCCAGTACTATCCTCCCATAGGCAATGCTCTGTGAGTCAGACATTGGAAATAATATATAAACAATTTCCTAAATCTATAATTTACCATTACATGGATGACATTTCGCTATTTGATTCAAATGCAGATACCTTAGAAAGAATGTTTGAAGAAGTAAAGAAAGTTTTGCCTAAATTGCTCTTGAAAAAATAGAAAGAGGAGATTCTGTCAATTACCTAGGTTACAGAATAGGTTTACAGAAAATTAGAACACAAAAGGCACAAATTAGGAGAGACCGATTGCAAACTCTTAATGACTTTCAAAGATTATTAGGAGACATTTCCAGTCTATGACCAGCTGTTGGGATAACACCTGATCTAATAATTCATTTAAACAAAACCTTAGATGGTGACAAAGATTTAAATAGTCCCAGGGAATTAACAGCTGCTGAATGTATGGACACACAGCATCTGTGAATACATGTATAAGATTAAAGCATGGATGTGGTAGGAGCTCATGAGATCCCACCCCTAACTGATTGTCAGTTGATTACCACTGTGGGAGGAAAATCAGTTTTCTTTAGGAATGTCATCCCTGAGAGGTTACCTATGCTCCTGTATATTCTAGACAAATTCATATATACATGAAGAACTAAATGAAATCAGCACACAAAGTTGGGAGAGAGACATAGAAGAGGATAAGGGATGAATTAGAAGGAAGGGAAGGTAGGGTAGAGCTGCTCAAAATGAATTATAAGCATATATGAAATTTTCAAAAAATTAAAAATCTTTACATCATTATTCTAATTACCATACTTTGGTGAAAAAACTATAAAATGCTACAAAACATAACAGTGGTGATAGAGCCTCCTAAAACCTGCCATTAATACATACCAGTATTAAAATTAACAATAACATAACTTAAAATACCTGTTAGAATGTAACAGATATCATATAAAGCACTTTACATGCATCATATAGTTTAATTCTCAAAAATCAGTGAAAAGAATATATTGCCATTTTACATATTATAGAAATTTGGGCATAATGAGATTAAGTAATGTGCTTAAACTCACACTACTAACAAGTGGTATTAAAATCCAGACTGTTTGGTTCTAGAGTTCAGGCTCCTAATCACTACAGTCTTGTTGCTAGTTGCAATCAACATGATTACGATGCTTTATGTTCTGGTGTAGGAGGTTCTTCTGTTAATGAATAAAGAATAAAGAAACTGCCCTGGCCTGTTGATAGGGAAAAATTTAGGTAGGCAAGGAAGATGGAACTGAATTGTGGGAGGAAGAAAGTGAGTCAGAGACGTCATGGATCTGCCGCCAGAGTTAAGACATGCTGCCAAAACTTAGCTGGTAAGCCACTTCCATGTGGTGATACACAGATTAATAGAAATGGGTTAAACTAAGATGTAAGAGTTAGCTAATAAGGAGTTAGAGCTAATGGGCCAAGCAGTGATTTAATTAATATAGTTTCTGTGTGATTATTTTGGTTCTGGGTGGCCGGGACGAACAAGCAGCCCTCTCCTTGTAACAACTGGCACTCCAATGTGTGCTAGCTAAATCCACATAAAACCTGAGAAAGCTTGAAAAGGAATTCTAGAAAAAAAATACAGAGTTTAACACAGCTTTTTGCTGTTTGCTGGCGGTGTGCTCCTTTAAGAGAGATTTTCCTGACTCAGCAGCAGCAGCAGAAAAAAAGCCATGCCGTTTTGAAATGCAGGCTTTCTGGGCTATGCTGCCAGCGAGACCTCTGGCTCTTGCAGGAGAGAGCATTTGGATGGGGTTTGTGAGCAGACTGCTGTAGCTTGCTTAATGGTGGCGTGGACTGGCAATGTGCCTAGAAGTGGGGTGGTGTGCACGGCTCAGAGGTGCAAGTGGCTCCACCATGCTGGACTGGGCAAGGCAAGCAGGCACTGACATATTACCCGAGTAGTGACACAGCTTAAGTTTTTAAGAAGTGTTTAGCATTTTAAGAAGTGCTCCTGGACAGTAAAGAATTACAGATACACAGTAGGACAGATTCAGACATAAAAGACCTCTAAATGGGTCATAGTGTTGGATAAATGTACATAGGCTTGGAAGAGAGAAGAAAAAGAGTACAGAGAGTCATAAAATAAACTTAATGCTTTAAAAAAAAGGTAAAGTCTTTAACGAGACAGAGTATAGACAGTCATAAATTAAAGGAGTAAAAATAATAAAATATTAAAATGTAATAGAGTAAAAACAAGCCATGTAAAGACAGAAAGTTCACAGAGAGTCTGGATTATGTATATTATTGTGTTTTCTTTGAATTTTTTGACTGTGAAGGAGCTAAGTACAGAGAGACATTTCATTGTATGGGTTGCTAAGCTAAACCAGCATATATGTTCTAAAGGTATCTTAATTCCAAAATTTGAGTCTAAGGATATGTTACTTTGGAAAAGAGGTTCTTCTTTTGTTTCCACAGAAGATGAGAACCTGTGGAATAATTCCAGACAAATAGGGTTTCCAGACCATGCACCCCTGAAAGGTCGCCATGAACACCCTCAAAAAATTACTTTGCCCAACTGCTGACTGAGATGAACCTAGCACACAGGATACACCATGAAAGACCCAATTAACAGTACCCCCAAACAGCAGGAAGCAGTATGGACAAAACTACGCCCATATTCCCAAATATTGTTTATAAATGTTCTTTTACATTTAAAGGGGGATATGATATAGATATGAGTAATTTGCATTGGTATGGATCTTGGTTTATTGATACAAATTTAAGGTCAATTTTGTTATATGTATATTTCTGCTCTTGATTAAGGTATTGTGATTGTGTAGTTCATTTAAAAATGTAATGTATAATTAAGAAATATAGGTTAATAGATAATCATCTATAATAGTCAAGTTTGTAGTCATGTGAGTTATATTTTCTAGATGTACAGAGAAGTATTTCAGATGGATAGGAATTCTTCAAATCTTTCAGAGCCCTTCAGAATATGGCATTTAAAGTGTTTAAGAATTTAGGACTTGACTCGAGGACAGAGAGAGCCGAGGAAACAAGTTCCACCTGGAGCAGAAGCCAGGAGCCAACTGGGTCCCGGGACACGAGTAGATCAGGATTGACCCAGTGACCAGATCCAGAGCCAGCGATCTCCACCGGAACAGGTACAAGGGAGTAACCGCTGAGCGAGTGGGCCAGAGCCAGGGACTACTGAGGGTCTGGACGAGTGGATATAGGCCAACACCCCCGCGGGTCTGGGTGAGAGTCTAGGACCTCCCAGGAACTAGGCCGGAGCCAGGACCTCCGTCAGCCTGGACGTAAGTGAGGCTGGGTCCTCTGAGGGAATAAGCAGGAACCAGAGATTTGACGGGGCCAGGCGCGAATCTGGGACCTCAGAGAGAGTAGACCTGAGCCAGGTCCCCTGTGGGTTCAGGCACTGGTTTGAGACATCAAAGGGAAGAGATAGGAACCTGTAACCCTTGTGGGTCCCAGCGCGAGTCTGAGACCTCTGAGGAAGAAAGCAGGTCCCCTGCTGGTTCGGGCACACCCGAGCCTAGAACCTCCCAGGCAGTAGACCAGAACCAGAAACCTTTCCAGGCCCAACTCCAACCCAGGGGCTTCTGCAGGAGGGAACCCAGCCTAGGACTTACAGATACAGGTCAAAGCTGGTAACCTAAGCCAAAGTTGCCCGGAGGCAAGGAACTCCACCTTGGGCAACAAATCCCACAGGAGTGGAATTGAATGAGACTCCCAGGACAGAGAGAGCCAAGGAAACAAGCTCTACCTGGAGCAGAAGCCAGGAGCAAATCCGGCCCTGGGAGCCAACCCAGTCCTGGGACACTGATTGAGCCATCGACCTGACTCAGAGTCCGCAACCTCCACCGGAACCGGAGTGGGACTGAACCAGATTCAACGCAATGCCCATCAAAATCCCAACAAAATTCTTCAAAGACCTTGAAAGAACAGTACTCAACTTCATTTGGAAAAGCAAAAAACCCAGGATAGCCAAAACAATCCTGGGCAACAAAAGAACTTCTGGGGGCATCACAATCCCTGACTTCAAACTATACTACAGAGCTACAGTACTGAAAATAGCCCGGTACTGGCATAAGAACAGACAGGAGGACCAGCGGAACCGAATAGAAGACCCGGATATCAATCCACACATCTCCGAACACCTGATATTTGATAAAGAAGCAAAAATTATCAAATGGAAAAAAGAAAGCATATTCAACAAGTGGTGCTGGCATAACTGGATATCAACATGTAGAAAAATGAAAATAGACCCCTATCTATCACCATGTACAAAACTCAAATCCAAATGGATCAAAGACCTCAATATAAAGCCAGCCACACTAAACCTTATAGAAGAGAAAGTGGGAAGTACACTTGAACGCATTGGCACAGGGAACCACTTCCTAAATAGAACCCCAGCAGCATAGACACTGAGAGAAACAATTAATAAATGAGACCTCCTGAAACTGAAAAGCTTCTGTAAAGCAAAGGACATGGTCAACAAGACAAAACGACAGCCTACAGAATGGGAAAAGATCTTCACTAATCCCACATCAGACAGAGGTCTGATCTCCAAAATATACAAGGAACTCAAGAAATTGGACACCAAAAGAACACATAATCAATAAAAAAAAAAAATGGAGCACAGACCTAAACAGAGAACTCTCAACAGAGAAATCTAAAATGGCTGAAAGACACTTAAGGAAATGTTCAACATCCTTAGTCATCAGAGAAATGCAAATCAAAACAACTCTGAGATTCCATCTTACAAACCTGTAAGAATGGCCAAGATCAAATACACTGATGACACCTTATACTGGAGAGGTTGTGGGGAAAAGGGAACACTTCTGCATTGCTGGTGGGAATGCAAGCTGGTTCAACCCCTTTGGATGTTAGTGTGGCGATTTCTCAGAAAATTAGGAAACAACCTTCCTCAAGACCCAGTAATAGCACTTTTGGGTATATATTCAAAGAATGCTCAATCGTGCCACAAGGACATGTGCTCAACTATGTTCATAGCAGCTTTATTTGTCATAGCTAGAAACTGGAAACAACCTAAATGCCCCTCGATCAAAGAATGGATAAAAAAATGTGGTACATTTACACAATGGAGTACTACAAAGCAGAAAAAAATAACGACAGCTTGAATTTTGCAGAAAAATGGATGGAACTAGAAAGCATTATTTTGAGTGAAGTAACCCAGACACAGAAAGACAATTATCACATGTACTCACTCATAGGTGGTTTTTAAACATAAGGCAAAGAAAACCAGCTTACAAACCACAATTCCAGAGAATTTAGACAACAATATGGACACTAAGAGAGACTTACATAGATCTAATCTACATGGGAAGTAGAAAGTATAAAAAGACAAGATCTCCTGAATAAACTGGGAGCATAGGGACCTTGGGGGAGGGTTGAAGGAGGATGGGGAGTAGCAGGGAGGGGAGCAGAGAAAAATGTAGAGCTCAATAAATATCATGGGAAAGAAAATACTTCATTTAAAGAAAAAAATGTTCATACTCAGGGCTGGAGGGATGGCTCAGAGGCTAAGAGCATTGCCTGCTCTTCCAAAGGTCCTGAGTTCAATTCCCAGCAACCACATGGTGGCTCACAACCATCTGTAATGAGGTCTGGTGCCCTCTTTTGGCCTGCGGGCATACACACAGACAGAACATTGTATACATAGTAAGTAAATAAATATTTTTTTAAAATGTTCATAAAAAAAAATTTAGGACTTTTCATGACAGTGAGACACATTTGCTCCTGGCAGCACCAATTACTTCAAGAGGTAGATGGGCATCGAAGAGGCTCCTTATGTAGTTTGCTAGACATTTGGGGAAGAAACTGCTCCTGCCTGGACTGATGAACTGGAAATTCAGGACCCACAGAGCAATGACTGCTGAACTTGCCTAAAGGTGAGATGATCTTCGGGGTTCCTGCTTCATGAAAGAGTCTGCCAGACATTCTGCAGGACACAGAAGAAAGTAACTGAAAACTGCCAATATAGGCAGAACTGTCTTTGAAATTTCCTGCTTCACAGAAAAGTCTGCTGGATACTATGGGCCTGTAGTCTGAAGATGGATGCCCCAATGTACAGAAGAACTTTGGGTGACTGTCCAGGCAGCGGGATGTGTCTGTCAATTCTAGAGTTTTAGAAGTTGTTTATAATGCACTTCCTGTTTACTTAGGTAATATATCCTTCTGGAGTCTTTGATGAAGTTGAAAAATTTATAGTTACAGTTTTCCTTAGTTATGATAAAAGATAAAGTAGATGTAAATATTGTAACTGCAATTCTGGCTTGATACCTGCTATATATGTAATTTTACTATGTTAAAGCCTTCCTTTTTGTTTAAACGGAAAAGGGGAAATGGTGTGGGAGTTCCTTCTGTCTATGTGCAGCTTTCATTGGTTAATGAATAAAGAAACTGCCCTGGCCTGTTGATAGGGCAGAACTTAGGTAGGCGGGGAAGATGGAACTGAATTCTGGAAGAAAGAAAGTCAGAAAGATGCCATGGATCCATGGTCAGAGTAAGACATGCTGCTGAAATTTAGCTGGTAAGCCATTGCCACGTGGTGATATACAGATTAATAGAAATGGGTTAAACTAAGATGTAAGAGTTAGCCAATAAGAAGTTAGAGCTAGTGGGCCAAGCAGTACTTTAATGAATACAATTTCTGTGTGGTTATTTTGGGGCTAAGCTAGCCGGGCAGCCGGGATGAACAAGTGGCCCCGGACCCTCCTCCTACAATATTCATTTTCATCTTTACAGTATCTATAATCACCTTGAAAACATGTCTGTGACAAATAGTCTGTGACAAATTATCTAAATTAAGCTAACTGAGGGAGGAAGATTCACCTTAAATATGGGCAGCACCATTCCCTGACTTGGAGTTCTGGAGAGAACAAAGAGAAAGCTAGCTGAATGTCAACATTCACTGCTTTCTATTTTCTGAATATATACGCAATTTTACCATCTGCCTCCTCAAGATTTTTGCCTCTATGATTTCCTCACCACAATGGACTGAACCCCCACACTGTTAACCAAAATAAACTATGCCTTTAGTTGCTTTTGTCAGAACAATGAAAAAGTAATTAATACCATGACTAATCACTTTTTTCAATGTGTAAAATTTTACTCTGTAACAGATCTCTACATGTTTATCATTGTTTTCAAAACAGTTTTAAAATGAACTGCACAGAAAATGTAAAGATAGATACCACTGACCCTTACCCACAAAGCCGGCAGACATCCCTGCTCAGGTGCAGGCCATACCAGTCAGAAGAATAGACCACCACAGATTAAATCTGGATATCAACAACAACAGAAACTGCAAAACTCCTACATACTCATGGAAGCTGAACAACTCACTATGAATCAACTACTGTGTCAAGGCAGAAATGAAGAAAAAAGGAAAATAAAAACTTCCAACCACACAAAGATTCAACAAAGAAAGAGAATTACAGACCAATCTCTCTCAAAAAAATTTATGCAAAAATACTCAGTAAAATACTCGCAAATCAAATTCAAGAACACATAAAAAAATACACCATAAGTAGGCTTCATTGTAGAGATGCAGGCATGGTTCAACATATGAAAACCAGTCAATGTAATTCACCATATAAACAAGCTAAAAGAAAAAAAATACAATATATACTGAAGACACCTTTGACTAAATCTAATACTCCTTCATGATAAAGGTTTTGGAGAGATCAGGGATACAATGAACATACCTAAACATAATTAAGGCAGTATACATCAAGCCAACAACCAACATCAAATTAACTGAGAGAAATTCAAAGCAATTCCACTAAAATCAGGAACAAGAAAAGGCTGTCCACTCTCTCCATATGTATTCAATATAGTATTCAAAGTTCTAGCTAGAGCAATAAGACAACAAATAAGGGGATATAAGTTAGAAAGGAAGAAGTCTAAGTGTCACTATTTGCAGATGATATAATAATTATCACATAAGTGATACCAAACTTTTTACCAGGGAACTCTTACAACTGTTAAATATCTTCAGCAATGTGGCTGGATATACAGTTAACTAAAAAATTAGTAGTACACCTTTATACAAATGACAAACAGGATGAGAAAGAATTCAGGGAAACAATACCCTTTACAATAGCTACAATAATATAAAATATCTTGGGGTTAACTATAACCAAACAAGTGAAAGACTTTATGATAAATACTTCAAGTCTTCAAAGAAGAAAATTGAAGGAGATATCAGAAGATACAAAGTTTCCCATGCTCATGGATTGGTAGGATTAACATACTAAAAAACAGCCATCCTACCAAAAGCAATCTATATATTAAACACAATCTTCATCAAAATTCTAACACAATTCTTTACAGACCTGGAAAGAATTAATACTCAACTTCATATGGAAAAAAAGCCCAAGGATAGCTAAAACAACCCTATATAGTAAAAGAACTTCCGGAGGTATCACCATCCATGATTTCAAGCTGTACTACAGAGCTGTAGTGATACAAACCACATGGTACTGGCATAAAAACAGACATCTTGATCAATGAAATTGAATCAAAGACCCAGACATAAATACACATGTTTATGGACACCTAATTTTTGATAAACAAGACAGAGATATACAATAGAAAAAGAAAGGCATCTTCAATACAAGGCACTGGTCCAACTGGATGCTGGTATGTTGAAGAAAGCAAATAGATCCATACTTACCATCTTGCACAAAAAATTAACTCCAAATGAATCAAAGACCTCAGCATAAGACCAGATACACTGAACCTGATAGAAGAGAAAGTGGGGAATAGCCTTGAACTATTGGCACAGAAGACAACTTCCTGAACAGAACACCAACAGTGTAGGCACTAAGATCAACAATTAATAAATGGAACCTCATGAAACTGAAAAGCTTCTATATAGCAAAGGACACCATCAATAGGACAAAACGGCAGCCCACAGAACAGAAAAGATTTTCACCAGCTTCACATCTGACAGAGGGCTAATATCCAAAATATAAAGAACTCAAGAAACTAGACATCGACAAACCAATTTTAAAAATGGAAAACAGACCTATTTTGTTTTGTTTTGTTGAGACAGGATTTCTCTGTGTAACAACCCTAGCTGTCCTGGAACTAGCTCTTTAGACCAGGCTGGCCTTGAACTTACAGAGATCCTCCTGTCTCCTAACTTTGCCTCCTGAGAGCTAGGGTTAAAGGCATGTGCCACCACTGTCCTACGGGACTACAGATCTAAACAGAGAATTTAACAGAGGAAACCAAAATGGTCAAGAAACAAAGAAATGTTCAACATCATTAGCCATCAGGGAAATGAAAATCAAAACAACTCCAAGATTCCATCTTACGCTTATTAGAATGGCTAAGATAAAAAACACAAATGACAATTCATGGTGGAGAGGATGTAGAAGAAGGGGAACATTCCCTCCACTGCTGGTGGGAGTGCAAACTTGTAGAGCCACTTTGGAAATCAATATTGCAGTTCCTCTGAAAATTGGGAATTGATCTACATCGAGAGCCACCTATACTTCTCTTGGGCATATATATACCCAAACGATGCTCAACCACACAACAAGGACACTTGCTCAACTATGTTCATAGCATGTTTATTTGTAATAACCAGAACCTGGAAGCAACCTAGATGTCTCTCAACTGAAGAATGGATAAAGAAAATGTGGCACATTTATATAACAGAGTATTTATTACTTAGCTGTTAAAAACAATGACATAATGAAATTTGCAGGCAAATGGATGGAACTTGAAAAATATCATCCTGAGTGAGGTAATCCAGACACAGAAAGACAAACAAGGCATGGATATTAGCTTTAAAGTAAAAGATAATCATACTAAGGTACACAGACCCAGAAAGCCTAAGTAACAAGGAGGGCTTAAAGGGGAGAACACAAGGATCTCCCTTGAAAGGAGTAATAGAACAGCTTTTGAGGATGGACTGGGGGCGAGTGGGGTTGGGAACAGGAGAGATCAAGTTGGAATGTGGGAGAAAATACTGGGAATTGGGGGTAGCATTTGGGGGGTGAGGTGAAAACCTAGTTCAATGGAAATTCCATGGAATTTACAAGAGTAACCCTAGCAAAGACTCCTAATAATGGGGGGACACAGATTCTGACTCGTTCATCTTTTATAGCCAGACAAGGCCTCAAGTAGAGGGATTGAGGTAGCAACCCAGCCACAAAACCTTTGTACAGCTTGTCCTGCCTACAGAGTATTCTGGGACTGGAGCCTAGCAGAATCATCATTAAAGAGACCAGAGAGACGAAAACCAGTTAAACATTAGGCAGAGCTCAGGGAGTCCTGAGTAGGAGGGGAAGGAAGGATAGGAGGAACCAGAGAGGACAAGGACACCACGAGAACACAACCCATAGAATCAACTGACTGGGACTCATGGGGACTTACAGAGATCAGGGATCCTGTAAGGATCTGACCTAGATCCTCTACAATATGTTATGGCAGAGTAGCCTGGTGTTCTTGTAGGATTCCTATCAGTGGAGGTGGGGGCTGTGTATGACCCTTTTCCTCCTACTGGGTCACCTTGTTCAGCTTTGATATGATGGTATGTGCATGATCTTATTGTAGCATATTAAGCCATGTTTGATTGATGGCCCTGGGAGGTCTGCTCTTTTCTGAAGGGAGACAGAAGGGGGATGGAACTGGGGGAGAAGGGAGGTGGGGGGAGCCTGGGGGAGGGGAGGGAGGGATGTAATATATGAGAGAAGAGTGAAAAATATAAAGAAATATGTGAGACTAGAACAAGTAACTCACAGGGACACACTTATCTCAATTAAGGATTAATGGCACATTTCAACTTATACTTTTGGCTTGATATAAGGAAAAAAAATCAAGTTAACACTATAAACACCAAAAGGAATTGCATAGTTTCAGGATTCATTATTGCATAGTTTGCTATAAGCTGAAACTTATAGCAAAGGTACATAATGAATTATTTATCAATTGAAAAACTTTGCCTCAATCCAAAATTTTAGGAAATTATTTCTACACATTGAGTATATTTTCTAAAAAAAAAAAAGCTTCATTGATGGCTGCTGAGAGATTGTTTTGTGTGTCTCACTGTTACCCTTCTTATCACAATATAATGACATAATAGATATGAGAAAGGAAACAGAAACAAAGCATCTCATCATAAAATTTAAGGCATTTCCATATTTTCTTAGACATAAGTGCAGTTGTTTTAAAACCCTGGAAAGAAATATCATGTTCTATACTTACAGAATCCACAAGGTTTTCTGTTTTATCTATCAGTAATTCCAATCTTTCTCCACGTTGAGCAACCAAATCTGAAAATATTTTTACAAATAGAAATGATGTTTTATATTAGAAATAAAGGGACCCACTCACCAAAGCCAAGGGCCCTAAAACTGAGTTCAAAATTCCATGAAGTAACTATTTGACTTCAGAAGAAAAGCAGCTGACCCCAATTCAAGACAACTGATAGTTGCACAGAGACAACAGACTCCACATTTTCAAAAACAGCTTATTTAAGGAAAACAGCTAACTTCCCTATTCTGCCTCTAATGAATACTTTCCCATTTCACTATCATTACAAAACTCCCTTCTTGGAAAATATGAACTGTGCTCTCTGGAACTATGGTCACTGAGTGACTGGGTCCTTTGCCCTGATCATGGTGAGGCTAGTACTCAGGATGGCACCTCTCTAGCATTAAAAAAGCCCACTCTAGATGTTTGAGGTCATCTAACTTCTCATCTTTTTTTATTTCCTCCTATAAACTTAATTATTACATATCCTTACAATAAATATGCAATTTTGAGGTTAGCTTACCAGAAAGGTAAGGGTGTTGGTTTCCAAGCCTGATAATGTGAGTACAATCTCCAGAACCCACATATACATAGGAGAGAATAGGTTCAACTGAGTTGTCCTCTGACATTCACACCCACACAGTGGCATATTCCAGTTACCACACATAAATAATTAAAAAATGAAAATCTGAATGTAACAATAAGAGATTAAGCCAACAATTTCAAAACCTTGAATAAAAAAATCAATGCCTGGATAGACTAAAAGATGAATTCTATATAAAATATTTCAAGAAAAATACACACTACTTTATCATAAACTTCTTTTATTTTTTTTGAACAGGGTTTCTCTGTGTAGCTTTGGAGCCTGTCCTGAACTCAACTCACAGAGATCTGCCTGCCCCTGCCTCCTAAGTGCTGGGATTAAAGACATGCGCCACCATTGCCCACCTTTCACAAATTTCTTGAAGAAGACAAAAGAAAGGAATATTTTTCAACATATTAAATGGGCTCATTATTATCTTGGTATTAAAGTCAAACAAAGGCATCACAAGAGGATCTGGGGATGTGGTTCACTTAGCAGAATTCTTTGCTAACATGCATAAATCCTGGATTTAATCATTAGCACTACATAAACTGGAACAGACCTATAATCCCAATATATTGTGGGACAATGGTCTTTTATCCTGTCACTTGTATTATTTTTAATAAAACGCTGATTGGCCAGTATCCAGGCAGGAAGTATAGGCGGAGCGACCAGGCAGGAAGTATAGGTGGGACAACCTGAACAGGAAAATTCTGGGAAGAGGAAAGGTCAGTCTGCAGCCATCACCCAGACACAGAGGAAGCAAGATGAGAATGCCTCATTGATAATAGGTACCAAGCCATGTGGCTAACACAGACAAGAATTATGGGCTAATATAAGTTATAAGAGTTAATAAGAAGCCTGAGCTACTAGGCCAACCAGTTTATAATTAATGTAGACCTCTGTGTATTTTTTTGGGATTGAACAGATGCAGTTACCAGGCAGGACAGAAACCTCTGCCAACACCAGTACCTTGGAGGTTAAATCAGGGTGTGATGGTTAGTTTTAATTGACAATTTGATACAACTTAGAATCACTCGGGAAGACAGTATGGATGAAATAGCCTAGGTCAGGCCACGTGGTGGTGGCACATGCCTTTGATACCAGCACTTGGGAGGCAGAAGCAGCTTTCTGAGCTCGAGGCCATCCTGGTCAACATAGCTAGTTCCAGAAAAGTCAAGCCTACACAGAGAAAACCCGTCTCAAGAAACAAACAAAAACAAAACAAAACAAAAAACAAATTAAAAAAAGAAATATCTAGATCAGATTGGCCTGTAGGCTTATCTGTAGGAATTTGCCTTGTTTATCTTCATTGATGCAAGAAGACCCAGCCAAAATGTAGGTAGCACTATACCCTAGTTTTTGGCCCTGAAACATTTATGAGTATAGTAAGGTAGATGAGCACTAAGCATACATGCATTTATTTTTCTGTATTCTTAAATGTAGATTTGATGTAATTGGCTACTTCAAACTACTGCCTTTGTGACTTTCCTGCTATGATGGCCTTGCAAACTAAAACCTTTTCTTTTCTAAGTTGCAAACCTTTTCTTCTCTAAGTTCCTTTTCTTAGGATATTTTATTAAAATTATAGAAAGAATACTAGAATACAGGAAAGCCAGAACTTCAAGGTCATCATCAGCTAAATAGTAAGTTTAAGCACAGTCTTACATGAGACTGTCTCACAAAAAGAAAAGTACATCATAAATTGAGAAAACAAATAGGCTAACAACCACCAATGCGTGCGCGCGTGCGCGCGCGCACACACACACACACACCGAGAGAGAGAGAGAGAGAGAGAGAGAGAGAGAGAGAGAGAGAGAGAGAGAGAGAGAGAGGCTGGTGGTCCTGGTTCTATAAGAAGGCAGATTGAGCAAGCCACAAGCAGCACCCTTCCATGGCCTCTGTATCAGTTCCTGCTTTCAGGTTGCAGCCATGCTTGAAGTCATGTCCTGACTTCCTTCACTGATGGGCTATGATGTAGAAGTGTAAGCCAAATAAACCTTTTCTTCCCCAAGTTTCTTTTTGTCACGGTGTTTTGTCACAGCATTAGTAACCAAAATCAAAATACTGTCTGATACACAGGCCAGGGAAGCAAGCTAATTGCAGATCTTCAATGTTCCCTCCTTTCTTCCAAATCCCATCCACTAGTCTTACCCCCAGCTCTATAACAGACCACCTGCTGCAGCCTGCCCTCCCTTTTAGTCACCATTTCCAGAGGATTATATAGATCTTCTCCAACATTCTTCTACACTCATACCTTTATCTCAGACCCCAACTCTAGCAGGCATTCCCTGGGAAGCTACCAACAAAGCCATTCAGAGAACCAAGTAAGTCAGTGAAGAAGGTAGGTGAGCTTCAGATCTTTACTCCCCCTCATTTCCTCTAAAATCAATACCCAAGTCTCATCCCCAGATCCACAGCAAACTACCTTCTGTGGCCTCTCCTGACTCTTTGCCTCCATTCCTAGGGTACTAAACAGATTATGATAGAACACCTTCTTCTCCTCCCTCCTGTGAAGCCACCCAGCCTCTCTCTTCTAGCTCATTCCCATTTCTAAGTATCAGTCCCCAGTACCTAGAAATGCACTGAAGCAAGAAGCCCCTTGGCCATACTTAGCAGAATCCCAGAAGCATTCCCTATCAAGCAATACACAATCACCACACCCTCCCCTACGAAGCAGAGAGGGCAACAGAAACCAAGGAACAAAACCCCCACCCAACAAAGGCAAGACCAGGTATCAGCACCTAGATCAGTGGCTCTCAATCCTCACAAGGATATCAGATATCCTGCATATCGTATATTTATATTAGAATTCATAACAGAAACAAAATTACATTTACAAAGAAGCAATGAAAATAATTTTATGGTTGGGGGTCACTACAACATGAGGAACTGTATTAAAGGGTCACAGCATTAGGAAGGTTAAGAACCACTAATCTAGATGATGAAAACAAGGAAATGCTGTTTCTGCCTCCCTACAATAATCTGTCTCCAATCTAGTAAATCAGTGTTATTTGTGTTCATATGAATGAAACTATGCCACTGAAACGTACCTATGTTTCTGACCATGATTCCTTTTAGTTCATCCACTTGTGCTTGAGTCTCCATCACTCTGTCTTGCCCTTTATTTTCGGAGTGATGCTTCTACAAGATATTAAGTTTTAACTTACAATATTAAGACATTATTTAAAAAAGAAAATGTAACAACCGTATACTGAGGAATGCTATAGAATTATGGCTCTATTATATAAAAGATACATATACCTGAAAAAACAGTATTACATTTAGAAAAATATTGGCAGTATAAAAACTGCTCTCATATGGAATGCGCTTTAGTATAAAACATCTTATTTTAAGTAAAATTCAGTGAATGTATTACAATATATGAAATATATGAAACTCTTAGGGCAGAGGTGAGGGGATATATAATCTGTGCTTATACAGGAAGGAAGGAACAAATTAAAAATGACTATAGTTGGGATGGGGAGAGGCAGGATAGGATAAAAGTACTCTTGATTTTTCTTACTTCTTGAATATGACAGAATAGGGGCACACTCAATTCTTTTAATATCTGCCCATCTATCTGCTGGGATTACAATATGTCTCTTATTTTCATTGGCTTCTCTCAAGATCTAGAATCTAAAAGGCTGATGATAGTATATATTTTGAAATTATCACTCAAGACAAACAACTACAAAGTACTTAATGCACAATATTACAGATATTTCACTATGGAAAGTAATTCAGAAAATATGTTACTTAATCCACTACAAAACTCTATGATGTAGATATTTTCATTATTTCTATTTGCTATAGGGAAGAAATTAGTAATTCAAAGGATCACACACACAAATCTGGAGCTAATAACAAAATAGTTGTTAATTTTGCTGCTACTTAAAGTATTTTTAAAACTAGAAAAAGTGAAAACTGATTAAAATGTATAGTTTTCCATATGTCTTTGTATCCAAATACTTTTACAGATAAAAAGAAAGCATTTTGAAAGGTGCTCACCATCATTCATATCATGAAAATGCAAACTAAAAACACAATGAGATACCAGTGCATATCCACTAGAATAGCTAAAATGAATGATAGACAATAAATGTTGACAAGAATGTAAAACACTGGAATTGCCAATGAGAATTTAAAAATGTTACATTCACTTTGGAAAAATAAGGTAATAGATTTTTAAATTAAATATTACCATATGACCCAGAAATATCCATTCCTAGGTATTTATTTACCAGAGAAATAAAAACATATGTCCACACAAAGACATGTAGATATTCACAACAGCTTTACTCATAACAGTTAAAAACAAACAGCAACCCAAACATTGAGCAACAGATAAATGAGTAAAACAGTATGTATACAGTATTGGTCAACAGAAAACAAAAATATGCTGCTGACTTACTCAACATGGATGAGGGCTAGAAGTATTATAATGAGCAAAACAAACAAGACACATCAGAATACTTACTTTATGAGTGCATTTATACAAAATTCTAGAAAAAACTAATCTATAGAGATAAAAAATAGATCAATAATTTGCTGGGACAGAGTATTGGGTAGATGGCTTACTAAGAAGGGGCATGGGGGAAAGTTTACAGTTAATGGAAAGATTTTTTTTTTGTCTTGACTAGGGTGGCATTTCAGATTTACACACAGACACACACACATCATCATCATCATCAACATCAATTCAGTTGACAATGAAGGAGTTAGGCAGATGAACAGATTTTCATATGTCTAATTTGAACTATTCAAATATCAAACTTATATTGTGGATAAGGAAAGGGTATACATGGGGTAAAATGCCAGTTCACATGTTTAGTGGATCTAAACATTAAATGAGTAGTCAAACCAGTCTATCTTTAACATTCTTCCAAATCCTGAGATATGCTGACTATTAGTAATAGAGAATGTCACCAATCAGCTTTCTACACTAAAATGACCCCTTTACATTTTTAATAGGGAAACTTTATTATGTTGGCTTATAGTAACACAATCAGAAAAGTGTTCTATAGGCCAGGGCCCCTACATCCATGGTGTTTAAAGGTAATAAAGAAGAAAATATAAATCAAAACACCATGTCCTGAGAAAAATCTTACCAGCTGTGCAGCCAAAACACTCGAGAACTCGCTATTCATAGCATATGGAAGTGCAGTCTGTGCTCTGGAACCATAAGTAGTCTGGAACCTCTTCTTTACTTCATTCAGAAAACTGAAGGCTCGAGAACGCTCAAAATCCTGTAAAGTGACCCATTTGTACTCATATTTACAAAGTAAACAAAGATATGCGGCAGATTAGCAATAACAACAATACTGTTTACTGATTCATGACTCCATTAGGAATAACTAGAACTGACCCTGTTTCATAGATAAGGAACAAAAGCTCCCAAAAGACAACTAATTTGCCATTTGTCACACAGCTAATAAATTAAAAAGCTGAGAACAAAATCCAAACTAAAAACAACAGTATGTGGGAAAAAAAAATCAACAAAAACAATCAAACAGGTGAAGGAAACAGATCAATACTTGAAAAAACTGAAATAGAGACAATAGAAAACACAAATATAGGGAATTCTGTAAAAGGAAAATCTGGGTAAAAGATCAGGAATTACAGATGCAAGCATAACCAACAGAATGTAAGAGTTAGAAGAAAGAATCTTGATGTGGGGTGTCCTTCTGTATATGTGTTGCTCTTATTGGTTAATAAATAAAGCTGCTTTGGCCTATGGCAGGCAGAATATAACCAGGCTGGAAGAAATAGAGAATAGGCAGAGTCAAGGAGAGACCATGTAGCTGCCAAAGGAGAAAGACACTAGAAAACCTTACTGGTAGGCCACAGCCTTGTGGTGATACACAGAATAATAGAAATGGGTTAATTTAAGATGTAAGCTAGAAATACGCCTGAGTCATCAGTCAAACAGTGTTGTAATTAATATAGTTTCTGTGTGATTATTCGGGTCTGGGAAGCCAGGAAATGAACAAATAGTCTCCATTTTTTTTTAAAAAAAGGAGAGGCTTCTAGAACCACAAAAATGGGAGCCAAGTGCAGCTTCTTGGTAGCTGCGTTTTTCAGATAGGCTGTTTGCTGGCAGCAAGCAGAGGTATGGGTCCTTTAAGAGAAGACTTCCTGATTCAGCATTAGCAGCAAAAACTGCACATCTTTAAGGGAAGGCTTCCTGGTTTGTGCTGATAGCACGATTAGCTCTGGCTCTTTCAAGAGGTCCTACACTTAAATGGGGTTTGTGAACAAAGTGCTACTAATGGTGGTAAAAAAAATGACATCTTGAAATTTGCAGGCAAATGGATGGAACTAAAAAAAAAATCCTAAATGAGGTAACCCAGACACAGAAAGACAAATACGGTATGTACTCACTCATAAGTGGATATTAGACATACTATCACAGCAAATGATAACCAGCCTACAGCCCAAAGCCCCAGAGAAGACAAGAAGACGGGAACCTAAGAAGGGGAAGTAGATAAGATCTCCTTAGTAAATTGGCAGTTGGTGGGGAGGTTGGTAGAGGAGTGCTGAGCGGAGAAGGGAATCAGGGAAGAGAACATGAGGGTTTGGGAAGGTCGAGTTGGTTGAAGGACAGAGAGGAAGCGCAAGGAAAGAGATACCTTGAAAGAGGGAGCCAATATGGGGTTAGTGAGAAACCAGGCACCAGGAACTCACAAGGATGATTCTAGCTAAGATTCTAACCAATAGTGGAGAGGGTTACCTTAACTGTTCTTCCCCTGCAATCAGATTGATGACTTCCTTAATTGTCATCATAGAACCTTCATCCAGCAACTGATCAAAGCAGATGCAGAGATCCATATCGGAGCACTAGACTGAATCCTGGAATCCAGTCATAGAGAGGGAGGAGTGATATTATGAGCAAAGGAGCCAAGACCATGATGGGGAAACCCACAGAAACAGTTGACCTGAGCAAGTGGGAGCTCACTGACTCTGTAATGACAGCTGGGGACTCTGCATAGGACCAAACTAGGTCATGTGAATGTTGGTGACAGTTGTGTGGTTTGGGCAGTTTGTGGGGGCCACTAGCAGTGGAACCAGTATTTATCCCTAGTGCATCAACCGGCTCTTTGGAGTTCATTCCCTATGGAGGGATACCTTGCTCAGCCTAGATACAGGGGGGAGGGCCTTGGTCTCAAGTGATGTGACAGACTTTGTTGATTCCCCATTTGAGGCCTCACTCTCTCTGAGGAGTGGATGGGGGTGGGGGAGAGGAGAAGTTGGGGAGAGCAAGAGGACAGGAGGGAGAGGGAACTGGGATTGGTATGTAAAATAAAATTGATTTAAAAACAAAAAAAGAAAGTAAAAAAAACAATGGTATATAGATTAATAACTCAATGAGCTGTAATTGATTTTCAATTCCTCCAGTTCTTTCACACAATCACAAGGTCCAGCATAAGAAGATGCTCAATAAATCAATAAAAAATAGTATAGTTTGCTCTCTTTTAGAGGGCCCAAGTTTGGTTCCTAGCACCCAGGTTGGGCAGTTCACAACTGCCTACAACTCTAGTTCCAAGGAATCTGACTAGCTCTTCTGACCTCTGTAGACATTCCCATACACAGATACACATAAACAAAATAAAACACAAAACAAAATAAAAAGATAGATTTTTAAAAAGAGTACATTATGAAGATAATGCTATTGATATGGCTTTTGAATTAATACTTTCCAATAGCAGTGATATATCTGAAAAGGTCAAGTTATGTACCCTGTCAACGCCCAGCCAGTCAAAATGTTGTGTATATGTGTGTGCATGCACATGCAGCAAATCATAGCTTAAGAATTTTAATGCTCAATTTGGACCATTTGAGATTCTATAACAGCTCTTATCTATTTTAAGTATTTCACATCAGTCCTTTTAGATACAGATAGACTGTA
The DNA here is from genome assembly GCA_004026605.1 of Ondatra zibethicus. Classification (NCBI taxonomy): domain Eukaryota; kingdom Metazoa; phylum Chordata; class Mammalia; order Rodentia; family Cricetidae; genus Ondatra; species Ondatra zibethicus. Next base: position 23,539 of record PVIU01017099.1, read on the forward strand.
TTGTGAAACCAGAGGTAAAATCATTGTGTTGATCAATGTAATTTGACATCATTCCAACTTAACTTCAACCAAGGATTCTTTATTACTTTATGTGTGGGGGTGTTTTTGCCTATGCACCATGTGTGTGGATTGCCTCAGAGACCACAAGAGGGTGATAGATCTCCTGAGGCCAGAGTTATGGAAGCTTGTGAGCTGCCATGTGGGTGTGAGGGATCAAACCTGGGTCTTCTGGAAGACTAGACAGTACTCTTAACCACTGAGTCATCACTCCAAGGATTCTTGAACTGGGATCAATGGTCAGAATTCTAGAGGCACTTGTATTAGGATACAGAGAAATATTACAGTTATTTTCATCATTCTTTAGATTAAATTTCAATTTTGAATGGAAGTTAACAAAACAAAGGGGGTATTAAACAGTATCTATAGCTTAGTCATCTCCAGAAATTATTTATTAATATGCTATCATAGTTATAGGTATTTTGAAATGGTCTACATGCATTAACATTTCAAAAGTATTATTATTAGGCTGATGACCAGCTGTTATCAATGATGCTATAAAGAAGTGTACCCTTTAAAATATATTGAGCGTTATATTAAGTAAAATTGATTTTGTTTAGACTTCTGTGTATTCTACTTCATACATTTAACAACATTCTCAGTGTAAACATGAGTCTGTGACAAGAAAGTTTAAAAACATTGATTTATAGAAATCATGTTAATTCCATGACTCTGTCAGAGACCAGCTTAAAAATAAGCACATGACCAGTATGACATGAAAAGAAGTTAACATCAAAAGAAAAGAGAGGGGCAAAGTTTCCTCATTCCTATGATAAGAGATCAAAGAACACAGTTTATCTTCTTTGTACATAAATAAATAGCCATGCAGCTACATGCCACCATAGAGGGAACCTGCAAGAACTTGACAATGAGTAAAGAAAATGAGAGAATGTTCCTTGATGACATTAAGTTACTGAACATTCTGGGCTTGTAGCATACTCAGAAAACAACCTAATCAATGGAAACTACATATTTGCATAGTTGATCATAACGTACATACTATGATACTGTTTTTCTAAAGTATAGATACATAAAAACTTTATTAATATTGACTGAGGGAATTTAATATTCAATTTCAACATTTTGATAAGCTTTAATAACAATAATAATCATTAGGAAGAGAGAGGCCAAAATGGATATCTTCATTGGGTCTCTCCCCTTGGAGCTTGGGGCACCCTATGAAAAGAGGGGGAGAAAGAATTATATGTAGGTGCCAGAGGGGTCAAGGATACCAGGAGAACCTGGCCCACAGATATTAACTAAGTTGGGTTCATTGGGGCTAATAGAGACTGAAGCAGCAATCACAGATTCTGCATGGGTTCACACTAGGTCCTCTGCATATACATTATGGTTGTTAGCTTGGTGTTTTTGTGGGACTCCTAATAGTGGGAATGGGGATGACATTGACTCTTTCATCTGTTCTTGGGATCCTTTTCCTTCTATTGGATTGCCTTTACCAGCCTTGATATTAGGGGTTATACCTAGTCTTATTGTATCTTGTTATGCCATGTTCACTGGATAGCCCTAGCAGGCCTGTTCTTTTCTAAAGAGAAATGGAGCAGGAGTAGATCTGGGGAAGAGAGGAGATGGGAGGGGGCGGGAGGAGTGGGAGTCTGGGAGGAGTTGGGAGTAGAGGGAGGGGAAACTACAGTCAGGGTATATTGAAAACAAAAAATTTAAAAATACAAAAAATGATTTAAAACAAAACCAAACAACAATCATAATCATAAATACCAATTTCAACATACTGTATAGTGATAAATGTTTAGAGATATTAAGCAGAAAGTATCAAAACTGAGCTGAATAATACATGTTCAAGTATCAAACTTTGTCATAAGGTGCTCTTTATAACATGCAATGTGTAGAAAACATTTCTAGGTACAAAATTTTTTATCACCTTTACCCATTACAGGTAAAGATAATTAATAATTGACTGAATTAGTATACACAGTTAAATAGCAATACATCTTCAAGTTACTTACATCATCAGTGATACAAAGATACACAATTCTGTCTTGGCAGATGTAATGAAACAAATAACTGTAGAATAAAAGATATAAAACGTATTGTGGTTTTAAGCATCATCTATTTCACTTCTATCTATATATAAGCCAGTTCAGTATGTCCAATTTCACTATACTGATACAAATACAACACATTCCCATCCTCCCCTCCCCAACACATTTCTATCTCTAGTTAAACTGACAGAAATCAATAAAATATGAAAATAAGTTCTCTTTCCTAAATATAATAACATATGCATTAACCATTAAAATGTTAGCTACAAAAGCATAATTGGATTCTTAAGGCCTAAAGAAGAGATGGTATCTTAGAAGGGACACACAATTAAAATTTATCTCCAGTGGGCCACAGGGTTTTTGTTTTTGTTTAGCTTTTTCCTGGTATGACAAATACAAACACCTTTGCTACCAAATTCTCAACAATAACATTTGAGCATCTACTTTAATCAAGTTAATCTGCAGGATAATAAGGATACAGTATGTAAAACCACCAGTCTCTGCTTTTTTAGGGATTGTAAAGTAAAGAATAACAAAGCAGCATGGCAAACAAGATGATAACGAAGTTGAGGGTAGCATAGAGTAATGAGGTAATGGAGATTTACCAATGGGTAAAAGTGATATATGATCTGAATTCGAAAGAATAAGTAATATACAGGAATGCAAAGAGTAAGCAAATAATAGACAAAAGTACAGAATTAGGCAGTGTAAGGATGTGGAGATAAAAAGAGCACATAATAGATACAGATATAGGAGAGTAAGATCAGTTCACATGACAAAAGTATAGACTATGCAGGGGAAAGTATAATTGCCTGGACAGATGACAGTACAAAAATAGGTACATAATAGATTATACAAGATTTTATAAACTGCACTGCATACTGCTTTGAGAACAACGAAAAAATTCAAAACATTTTTGCATGGGGAAGGTAACGTTATTACATTTGATGATACCAAAAATCAGTATGTAACCCACCACCTGAGCTCCAGTCCTTCATATGCTACTGTCTATCATACTTAACATTTTTAAAACCTGCTTTTGTCTTCCTGAACAAATTTTTACAAACCTAAGTATGGTGACCATATACCAATAAAAGGTGAGAATTATCACAAATGTTAGGAAGAAACTAAGAAATTAGCACTGAATAGTAAGTTGTTAAGTGTGGGTAGAAAACAAAAATGAGGACTAAAGTAGCAGAAGACAAGGTCACTGAAGAGAAATGGAAATAGAGAAGAAATGGGCTGACAAACTTGTAGAAGAAAAGTAAATATTTGGTGAAGAAATGAAATATGATTCTGAAGTTTTAGGTTTAGCTAGCTCAAGATCTAGTGAAAGTATTCAATTTAGTAAAAGTTACCTTATTGAGATGACTAACATTATATGACTGAAACCAGGCCATAAGTTTTTTAAAAAAAAAAAAACTCAGTGATTAAACCTCATCTAACAAACATAAAGCGGTGAAGATTTGGGTACAAATCACAGCATGTATAAAATAGTTTCTTCTTATTGTACTTAAATTTCTTAGGCTGCCTTGTAGCTAGATGTGGGTATGTTTCTAAATTCTGGCTCTAATAATATTAATGGAAGATATAGTCCCTTCCTCCAAATAAAATAATTCTGTATTTTTTCAACAGTGATGGCTCTGAACCATTCATCTCAGGACTACTTTCATATATGTCAATTTTGTATCATGGTGTCTTCTCACAGTAGTTTTAATGAATTTATAAAGGGGCTTAATTCTAGAAAGTAATAAGGATTTCCTGACATTAAAACCTAAGGAAATAAGGATTAAATAATAAAATATTTTAAGCATCAATGAGGAAAGTTAATACACTTTTTAACATGATTACTATGATTTCCCATCTATGTCCTCTTTAATACAACACCAAAGTGATATTTATACAGCAAAACCTGTCATACCTTAAAAACCTTCAGTACCTTTCCACTGCCTACTGGTAAGCCTAAACTCTTAACATGCCTTATGAAGCCATGCATGACTTTCTCCTACCCATCTCTTTAGTTTTATCATCATCATGCTGAGTACTAGTCACAGAGAATGACTTATAATTTAATAAATACTCTGTATGTATAACTCTGTTCCTTCTAACTAAAATGCCACTATTTTGCAGTCTCTACTATACTTATCTACAGATTTCATCATTAAGCTATAATCTTTATTAAGGTAAATACTAAATTTCTTGTTATATCACTTTCAACAGGTAAAGTGCCTATCAATAGCTAAGTACTATGTTAATATTTACTAAAAATGAAAAAAGAATACTTTTTATATTATCTGTATCATTTCACGTATCTTAGAACTTGATAGAAAAGCCATTTTTATATATAACATTGCCGGATCTTTCTTTAATATATAATTTCAATGATAGGATAAAATAACCATAAGTTAATAAATAACAAAACCAGACTTTTTTTTTTTACTGTTCTGAGGTAGGGTTTCATTCTGTGGTTTAGACTGTTCTTGAACTCACAGTGGGATTAGAGGCATGAGCTACCACCATGCCTAGCTTAGTACCACAAATTTTCTAAGCTAGTCAAATTATTGCTTTGTCAAATTAATCTACCTAAAAACTTACTTTCTACTATTTTTACTACAATAAAATTCCTTCCTTCCCTCTACCACATGCAGATCAGAACTCACTTGCCATGTGAGTAAGTTAGTTTATTATTTTCAGAAGGTATCTTAGCCAGAATCTGCTCTGTCACCTCCAGGAAGTTTCCTCCACACCAAGCATGTTTGGCAAGGATAGTGGTTCCCCTGGCAACAACAGCAAAAAGAATGGCCATGACTTCAATCTATTAAAAGTAAAAAAAGGACACAGATTTAGAATATTACTTAGGTGTTGGCAGAAGGTTTCTGTCCCACCCGGTCCCACATCCACTCAGTCCCAAAGAAATACACAGAGGTCTACATTAATTATAAACGGTTTGGCCTATTAGCTCAGGCTTTCTTATTAACTAACTCTTACTTCTTACATTAACCCATAATTCTTGTCTGTGTCAGCCACATGGCTTGGTACCTTTTATCAGTGAGGCATTCTCATTTTGATTCCTTTGCATCTCGGTGATGATAACTTCAGACTGAGCCTTTCCTCTTCCCAGAATTCTCCTGTTCTGGTTGCCACAACTATACTTCCTGCCTGGCTACTGGCCAATCAGCATTTTATTAAACCAATACAAGTGACAAATCTTTACAGGGTACAAGACCCATTATCCCACATACGCTTTCAAAAGTAAACATCATTTATCTACATCCATCTACAGATAGTATTGAACAAGCCACTATAGTATAAAAAAAATCAATGAAACTTAATAGGAACTGGGACACAGCTCAGTGGTATAAAGTATGCTCAGTATGCCTGTTACCCTGTGCTTGATCCTCAGCAATAAGAAAAAAGAGAGAGAACAACCTTAAGGTTTTCTATAAGCTTATGACTTAAACTGCTTACAGGCTGTATTTACAAATTATATAGCAGAAACTTGATACTATTTTGAAAAGTAATGGTCATAGACAGCAAAGTGACATGATGTCCATGATGTCATCACAGTTTAATGAAATAATCTCATCCTGAAAATTTATCTTAGGGAAATAGTTCAGCAGAAACTAGACTCTAGATTCACAATGATAACAACAACAACCCATATTTATTGAGTATTCACCTTGTAACAGATATCAGCTCATTTAATTTGCATAACTCAATGGGATTATATACAGTTATCATGCTATTATAGATAAGGAAACTGAGGCATTGACACCATAACTATTTTTCTCAAGATTACAAAGCTACAGTGATAGGATGACTTAAACCCAGACACTGTGATTCTAGAACCCACATGGCAGTATAGAGTCAATAATATGTACATTATATAATTTATGCCTATATGAGAATTACCTCTAATAGAAAGGCATTATTCACAAAAGCAACCAAATGAAATTAACACAAACCTTCCACAAAAGAAGAATGATTTTATAATTTATGGTAGGACCTTCATAAACAAACTATCACCAAAACAATACAGCATGAGTTGAAAATAACTTTCCTGACATTTGGATATGAATATGCTTATTTTTCTTCTACATCAGGCCAGATTTCTCTGTTTCACGATTTAAGCTATAAAAATTTAAAAAATTAACCCTTCAAAGTAATATAATTTAACACTACTATTTTTACCAAGTATATCAGTGGTTCTCAAACTATAATGACACTATAAATCATGTTGGGTAGCAGAATGAATCACTTGATAATCTCTTAAAATCTGATTTTTACATCACAGGTTAGATTCTGAAAACTGTAGTTAAATAATCTGGCCTAGATAGGCCTAGAAGAAAATAATTAACATAGCCATACTTCAGTACATAAAGTAGAAAACTATAAACTACTTGGGGTCAGGGAATCTGCTGAGCACTGATTAGAATCTCTGCATTGAAGGACAGTACACAGAGCAAAAGGTATTCATTCATCTATCTTTTAAGCTGAACTTCTAGTAGCATCTCGTCTTCATTCCTAATGCCTAAATAAATTTGTTCCCTAGAGTTATGTCTTTAGCAGTCTTCTTTCCAGACTCCTCTGAACAAATATGTAGGAAGTTACACTTTCCAAACCAATGTCTCATACTTTTATCTCCCTTGATCTAAAGCCTCCCTTGACCATGTATCATCACCACTCTGCAGTTATTCTATTTCTCAGACTTTTGGCTATATATTATCTTTGCTTCTCTACCTCCTTTTAACTCAACTTACCATACTCTGGCCTTTGCCCTTAAAAATCCAAAATATAATGATTCCTAAAATCACAGCCTCCTTCTATGCTATTAAATAATGATCATTTTTCCATAATCACCTTAATTCATTTCTCAAGAACCACCAACATGCTAACTGATTCTCATTCTTGAAACTTTCCTATGTATTTGACTTCTCTGGCTTTCTTCTTGATGACTTTTTCAACCCCTAACTCACCACTAAATAGTGAATTCTTTAAGGGACTGATTCTATACCCTTTTATCAAAAATGAGTTCATGTGAATTTGACATTTAAAATATAATTCATAAAAGATACAAAAGAATAGGGTCAATGATAAACCCAAGACATAACCAACAATTAAAGGAAATATAAAAGAGTAGAGACCCACAAAAAAAAAAAAAAAACCCTCAAGAGAACCAAGTGGGTAAATGTGTCCCAGAGGTCAAAAGGGAAAGAAAAAAATGAAAAGGAACAAGTTTTAATGGTTGGATGTATTGTCTCATACAAAGAATGAGAACTAGAAAATATTGACTTCAATTTCAAAAGGAAGGAAGCTATTGCCTAGGGTCAAAGAGACATATAGTTGAGCAAATGAAAGCACAGAGATACAGAGATAAGAATTCATATGGTATCCAGACAGAGAGATGAAAGTGGCAGCCTTGGTCACTCTGCAACTTCAAGAAAAAAAAAAAAACCCAAGATTTGCAACAACATAAAAAAGACTAATTATGAACCAAGGGAATGAGGTAACTGTTTAAAATGCTTAAATAATCTTAAATTGTATTAGGAAATGGAGTAATTTGCTCTCTTTAAGTCCTATTATTATTCCATGCTATGCTAGTTATACTGTACAGAGAACACTGAATTTAGTTCTAGGTATCTCGACTGTACAGAAGGGAGAGACTATATTTGAGAAATTTGGAGATTATGTTATAAAGGAGATGACTTAAGGAACTAAAGATAGTTTAAAAAGAAGAAAAGGGAATGCAAAACATCTTTTATAGCCAGGTGGTGGTGGCGCACGCCTTTAATCCCAGCACTTGGGAGGCAGAGGCAGGCAGATCTCTGTGAGTTCGAGACCAGCCTGGTCTACAAGAGCTAGTTCCAGGACAGGCTCCAAAAAGCTACAGAGAAACCCTGTCTCGAAAAACCAAAACAAAACAAAAAATCTTTTAAGTTTATATAAAGTGTATATGTATTAGAATAAAGAGCACACTTTTGAGAGTAAAATTGGGTATAATGAATATAAGCTACAGAGAAGTAGTGCAATAAATAGTATAAAATAGAAATTTTTCCCACAATAAAAGTAGTTCTAAATTAAAATTTAAACTGTTAAATATTGCATATATAGCAACAATATAGTGAGTTCAAGGCCAGCCTGGATGTGACAGTCAAAGCAGTAGATAATTGAGTTATGAAACCGAGGAAGAAAGGACTCCTATACTACAAAGGGAATCATAATACTGAGGGAGACAGACATAAATAAATACAATAAGATGTAGAGAATGAATAACCTAATTGTTTAAACTGTTCAAAACAAGATTATGTAATTATGTGATTCTAATCTTCAGTGAAGACAAAGAATGACTAGTTACAAATCTATGTATCAGCATTTTCCTCATATACTGTTAACATTTCTCCTTAAAAGAGAGGTCAAAGTGTTTGTTTTACCTTATCTACCCAATTCTCAGCACAATCCCTAGCACAGAATATTTATTGAACAGTTAAGTGAACACTGGGTGTACTTAAAATATTCCAACTAGTAGATAACTTTATATTCTATAGAAACTGGCAAGAAGAGTATTTTTTTTTACTACCAAACTCTCTCCATAATTCAGGTAAGACAGTTTATTGATAGTAATCCAGTCACCAACTCTTCAGTATGAGACATAGCAAGAAATAAGTCAACGGCAGATAAACCACAAGTTGTTGTATATTAAAATTTGTAGGATAACCTTGCAACAGATAGCAAAGAAAGAACACTGTCAAGATAGACAACTAAAAAAAAAGGGGTGTTTATGAAAAGTCAAGTTACAGATAAAGATTACTCCTGTTGCTATCACAATTATTGTTTCTTGAAAATGATTTGAAGTCCAACTCAATCCCTCTCACTTTCTCAGAATAGAATTTTATTCTGTCAAACCAACTACGTTTAAAGTTTTACATTTATCAACACACACCACCATATTGATTTACTATTCCTACTTATCCCTGTTCCCCAAACATACAAGTTCCTACAGTAGTCACCTCCTATGCCTTGTTTACTACCAATGCATCCCATGCACTTAAAGGAGTATTTAATATGTATCCACTCTTTAATAAATATATGTTAAGTACACCACTTCAAGCCATAGCTATTCAAAGGAAAAGAATTTTCAAAAGAGAATGGTGATACATGCCACAGTGTGATTAATAAAATCCCAAGAAAAAGACTTGAGAATTCATTGGTTATGAGAGTCAGAGTCATAGTAACCAACGAGTCAAGTACATGATCAATTTGGTAAATACTGGCCATCAATAAAAAATAACAGTAATACGCTCAAACAATAGTTTTGAGTGGGGATCCATTGCATACTGGAACTGAGAAAGAGCAATGTCAATATCGCTAAGAGTGTATGGGGATTAAGGGGAGGCTAGGAACTCACAACGAAGCATGAATAGAAGAAAAACATGAAGCAGAAAGTGATGTCGGTGAACATGGGTGAAAGAGTTTTTTTGGCGATAGAAAAGTCTGCAGAACGCGAATTGAGAGAGACTTAATATTTTCCACCCTGTAATTACAACTTAAATGACGCGTTCTGACACTAACCTGAGACCTCTTCAGCAGTGTAATACATACTTTGCCCAAACTGGACCTGCTCAACAATTAGAACTGTAGACAACAGAAAAATCCAAGTCACACTTGCCCTGCCTTTTGCTCCACCCTAGCACCTTCTAGTTTACACCACCCCTCCGCTCTCTCCGAAGTGTCTCCTAACCTCCCGCAAAAATGTCCCACTCCGTTTACCTGCCCGGGTACCCTGTAGGGGGAACTCGGCCTCCTGCCCAAGGGGAGCAGGTCCTCCCAGTGTCGCCCACTGCCGGAAACGAAAGAAGGACAGGACCTGACGCCCCAAGCTTCCGTGTAAAGGGCTCCGCCTACGCGTGGCCTCCTGGGAACCTCATCTCTCCTCCAATGGGAGCAAGCTAGAGGGCGGGATCTGAGACGTTTCCTACCCTCCGCATTTCCCAGGACTTATACTGCACTCTGGGAGTGGTAGTTCCGACTACGATGTCGTCACGTTAGCCTTAGGTAGGCTCAACAGCTGGTAAACAACATCTAACGCTGTACTATTTAATCCCAGAAAACTAGAGGATGCAAGACAACACAAGTAATCTGCCAGTATAATCAGCAGGATAAATGAGGAGTTGAACTTCCTCCACCATCTCCCAACTGAGTCTCAGGAGTTAATGTCGCCTGTTATAGACATAACAGAATTTCTCTGGCAGGCACCCCTTTTGCCCTAGCTATGAAGAAAGATGTAGCTTCCTTGTGTTCTTCACCAATCATTTTCCCCATACTTTGGCAGCAAAAATAACAGCAGTAGCAGCAGCAGCAACAGTAATCAGCAGCAGATAGTTTCCTGTGATTTGAATATACTATGCTGTATCCTTTTTCTCCTTTGATGAACTCTTCTTACTCATCACCACCAACATCTCTGCCACTGCCCAGACAAGGTCCCTGCTTCCTGACTCTTTATTACCATCATTTAGAGACCCAAAGGCACCCTTTTCAACCCCACACTTCCAACCTCCTCACCACACACAGACTCCAACTCTCCATTTCATACAAAGTTCGCAATAATGTTGCTAAGTACTTTTCAGCCATTGCTATAATTCAACTCTGCAAAACACATACTCTGAATATTCTCTCTTTTAAACCCTTTTTAAATACAATCTATTCTTCCTAAGATACTACATTCACCAGGTTTGCTTCCCACCTCCATGCCAGCTCATTTACTTTTGGAGTGTACAAGTTGCATAGGCCTCTGCTCTGTACTTTGTTTTCTTATCCTTCACACACTTCTTGGTGTTATCAGCTATCCCCATTACACTGCTGTCATTCATATCTTGATGATTCTCATGTATAATACAGGATGCCCAGACAATACTTCTGAGTCCCAGTATCAACTGGACATCTTGGGTATGTAAAACTTAATAATAGTTCCCAATCTACCTAATAGATTTTACTTCCCCCGTTCCCTAACCTGTTTGTCTCTCTCCTCTAAATCCCATCTCAGTGAATGTCACAATCACTGAATGGACAACCAATCAGTTGTTCACTCCAGAATGCTAGGTGTGACTTTGAACGCATATATTTCCTCAAAACTCATATCTAAACATCAATCCACATTCAACTAATCAATATTTCAGTTCACACAACTTCGATTTTCTCATTCTTTTTCAGGGATTGCCAATGATTAGTGAATAATAATTCCAGTCAGAGGATAACATTACCTACAGTATCTCATTGGAAATACAAAGACCCTCCATTATCTATCTTTTCTTTATATTTCTCTTTTTATTTCTTTATTGTACTATGGAGGTGCCCAGCATGCACAAGACCTACACGAGTTTAAATTAGACAAAAATCCCATCACTAGTAAGGGAGAGTGAATACATAGTCCCACCCCTAATAAAGAAGCTATTTGCGATTGACACATACTGGGAAAGGAAAAATCAGTTTTCTCTAATCAAATCTCACTGAGTATATTAACCATACTTCAGGAAAGGTAAAGAGTCTGGAAGCACCCTATGGAGTTACTGGTGTGCATCTACATTGAAGAGTCTAAAGAAGTTGGAGTCTAATTTCCACAATTACTACTCAATAAAAATGAAGCAAAATGAGACAGCACACAAGAAATATTTTTGCATCTTCTAAATTAGTTTTGGGAAGGGAAGAGTGAATATAGTGTGAGGAAAGAGTATTTGGATAAAAATATAACAACAAAAATTCAACAGTTTTATTTAAAAATTTTCAAATTATATACTTTTTTATATGAAAGGGTGAAGCAGTGCATTTTGGATTCAGAAGAGGGAGGACTCTTTCTATCCACCACCTCCGTGTGTGGGTTAGTGTTATATTAGTTTCATATAAATTTTTGCTCTTCTTTTTACTTCAATGAATAAATTGAATCATTTTTTGTAATTATGATTGTAGTAGCTCTGTCTGTAAGTATTAGGAATGTGAGTTCTATTAACTTAAGGATGAGTGATGGACAAACTGATATTTTCCTGAGAACTTATGATGTTAATAAAATGAACATAAATAGGTAAATTGGATTTTCTGTGTACATACTGATTTTCTTGAAAGAAGACAGCCAGTTTTGAAGTTACATAAGAAACAATTCCTCAAAAGCAATGCTTGTTTTTAAAACAATGTTTCAGCTATCAGTGACCTTGAATAAATATGTTAGCATGTACATTTGTTGAACAGATATTCTCTTCATTGCGCAAGGCTTGTGTAAGCATTAGCAAACTATTATATGTAAAGAATTAGGAATGCCCAGAGTAAAAATTATATCAATAGGTCATTTGTATCATAATCAGTCACTAAACATTGATCTTGCAGACAATAGTCTTTTCTATACTACACTTTTATAATAACCATATCTTGAACTTTTTTTTTTTTTTTGGTTTTTCAAGATAGGGTTTCTCTGTAGCTTTGGAGCCTGTCCTGAAATAGCTCTTGTAGACCAGGTTGTCCTCGAACTCACAGGGAGTTTTACATGTAACTTTTCCAGAAACATAACACATCAAAGTACTTAACATATATACACAAATGAGGACTCAGCATGACAAGCAGGGAAGCATTATGAATTGACACAGTGAAAATTATAGGAAAGAGTTTTGTGGGGAAAGAGCAAAGACTTTAGAATTCTCAGTGAACTAACTAAACTTTAGGCCATATTCAAGAAAAAAAGATCAGAGGCACTTGGGATTAAGACAGTCTGTCCTATTTTCAATCAATGTATGTTACATGACTCACATTGCTACCATATAATGTTCAGATTATCTTGGTTTACTATTCCATTCATTGGCTTTCTAATCATTGTGTGAGATGATAAATGTAGCTAATGCCCAAGCAACGTTTATCCTATATTTTGCTTTCAAGAAATACTTGAATAAATGAGTGTGATATTAGCTACTGTCATGTTCCTGACCTTTCCTGTTCTTCACTCTTATTGAATGTATTGTCTAATAGTGGAAGAGCAATGTTAAGGAAATAAGGGTATTCTTGCAAATTAGTACTTTTTTAAGTACTAGTTTCTGCCACTAATAGTCACTTACCTTCCCTGAAATTCAGTTGAGAAATAATGGTTTGACCCTTGTAGATTAAAACTAGAAAGGATGAGATAGAACAAGACATCCACTTTTTAAAATGCACATTTCTGGCACATAACCAGAACTTTTTAGGTAGGAGCAATTTTGTTCTCAGCTTTTTTGATTTAAGAAGTCTCAAATTCAAGTTTCATTAAAGGTATTGTATAAATTTTGTGTTTAAGAGCTTTAGGCAGGCCAGTTGTGGTGGCAAACACCTTTGTTCACAATACTCAGGAGGTAGAGACAAGCAGATATCTATGAGTTTGAGGTCAGTCTGGTTTACACAGTGAGTTCCAGGACAGCTGGGGCTACTTCCCCCCGCTTTACTGCAAAATCCCTTTCTCCAATATTTTTCCTCTTGTAGTTCAGATTCATTGATGGGAATTCTGCAAGTAAGAGTAGTTAATAAAAGGATTTGAAAGATTGAAATGTCAAGCTAAGATGATTGAGAAACAATAGATAACAAGTTGTTTTTATTGTCTAACTGCAGATGTATGTTACATGAGATAGAAGTATCTGTCTCATTCAAGCTCCTATAAGTATAGATTTTCTACTATGTAAAACTGAACCTGATTCTGACTGTTGAGTAGCTAGTTTTCTTACTGTCAATTGTTAAGATCTCATTGTATGTTTAGTTATTAACCTCTACCTAATTATATCAATGTTCATTTATTTAAGACTGCTCAACAAATTCTAAAGTTAATCAATGCATTCACAAAATATACTTATCTGAAGAAAATATTTTAAAAGGCTTTTATTCTTCCTTCGTGCTTCTATGTAATATTCTATTTTAATTATATACTATTTTTGATAGGACAAATTAGGCATTGGTACTATTTTTCTATACAGTCAAAATACATTTTTCCAATATGGTCAAAATAAATTTTTTCATGTGTACCCTTTCTTGCATCTCATATTATCCTTCTTGAATCACTTTCTTTCTTACCAAATACTTTCAAATTTTCTTTCCTGGTAGTCTATTGATAATAAACTTTCACAGTTTAATCATCCTGATGTGTTTCTATTTCATGCTCAAATTTGAAAAATAAAATTGACAAATTATAGAATCTCATTTGCTGGTATTTTTCTCAATTATTGACAATATCTAGTTTTCTTCTGACCTCAGTTACTTTTTTTGATAAGCTGGTAGCCTTTCATTTTTTATACTATTCTATTTTATATTTTCCTTTTAGTTGTTTTATGAACTCTCTGTCTCTGGCATTCAACAATTTAATATATAAATGTAATATTTTTCATTTATCTTTCTTGGAATAATTGTGGTTGCTTGATATGAGAAATGTTATCATTCAGTAATTTGGGAATTTTTTCAGCCACCATGTTTTAAATACTAACTTTCTTTTTTTTTGTAATCCCATTCTAAAATTTGAATTAATCTAAGATGCTATATCTCTCATGTCATATAGCATCTTTTACTGTTTCTTATTGTCTTACTGTCCTGAATTCTAAATTTCTTCAGAAATTTAGCCAGAAATTCCAGCCTATAAATTATTTGTTCAACAATGTGGTGGTTTGTATAAGAATGGCCCTCACTGGCTCATATATTTGAATGCTTAGTCATCAGAGAGTGACACTACTTGAAAAAAGATTAAGAGGTGTGGACTTGTAGGAAGAAGTCTTTCATTTGGGGCGGGCTTTGAGGTATCAAAAATCCACACCAGGTTCAGTATTTCTCTTCTCTTGCTGCCTGTGAATCTAGATCTAGAACTCTCATCTCCTTCTCCAACACCATTTCTACCTGTGTGCAGACAGACTCCCTGCCGTGTTAATAATGAACTAAAGCTCTGAAATTGTAAGCAAGCCCTAATTAAATATTTTCTTCTATAAGAGTTGTTGCCATGGTGTCTCTTTATGGCAATAGAATAGTAACTTATAAAAACAGTATAGAATTCCACAAAAGCACAAGATAGAAGCCAGTGAACTATATTAACAGTGGGTTAAAGGTGTTCTAACCATGACTAAAAATCCAAATACAAGAAAATATTCAAAAATATGATTACAAGAAAATGAAATTAGTAGAAAACACCCGTAAAGTATTAAAAAGAAAAGTCAGAATAAACTTGAAATATTTGTCACAACATATAAAGAAGCTTTTAAAATTCAAGAGAAAAAGAACAAAAATCTTGACAGAAAAAAAGGACAGAGACATGGACAGATTAGTCACATAGAAGATGTAAAAACAACTTTTAAACATATTAATATATATTAAAATACATCCTATTGGTGACAGGGTGGAGAATTCTTATTTACTGCTTGTGAAATGTAAACTGATATAAACTTTTAGAGGAAAATGAATTAATAAACCATGCTACATTTATACAATAGAGCATTATGCTATTGTGAAAAAGACTTACATGAATCACATAGATGAGAAAGTATTACAAAATAAGATAAATGAAGTTCAAAAAAGGTAGTGTGCTACTGTTCATATAAGGGGCTGGAAAGTGAGAATATGTACATTGTTCAAAACATAAAGCAATAGCAGTATTGTTTTAAAATAGATTATTATCATTTATGTTTTATGGTATTTGTACAACATCTATAAAATAAAATTAACACATTAAGAGTTAAGGGAACAAAACAAGAAAGCAGCATATCTAGATGCAACACAGAAATAAGAAAAAGCACACTTGTTCAGTTTGGCTACAATAGCACAGTATCATGACAGGATAATTTATAATTAATAGAAACTTATTTGTCATAGTTCTACAAGCTGGGCTGCTAAAGACCATAGGGTCAGCACTTGTCAAGGGCTTCTTGAATCATCTTGTGATGAAAAGCTGAAAAGATGAGACAGCATAGGAGATAGAATTCACCCTCACAATATAAGCAGCATGCTTTGAAACAGTTTCTCAATCTGTATTATCAACTGGTCTCCAGCTCATAGCAACCCTCCTGCCTCACCTGTGCTGGTATTTCAGAAATGAGCCTCTGTATTTGGTTTTAACAGCATTAAAACATCCATGAAGGCTGAGTCCTCACAGCCAAATTATCTCCTAAAGATTGCACCTCTTAATACTATTACAATGATAAATTTCCATTCCATCCTCAGATCCCTACAACCATATCCCACTCCCACTTCATGTCCTCTTTTTTGTATAACCCACTGAGTCCAATTAATTCTGCCTTAATATATGTTACTATGGGGCAATCCATCTGAGTATGGGAAGCCTACCAGTGGCCATAGCCCCTCCCACTCCTAAAGAAAAATGACTTTCTCTTTCTGGCAGCCATCAATTACCAATAGCTCCTTAGCTAGTGGTAGAGTTTATGATCTCATTTCCCACCTATGCTGTAATAAGGAGAGAGAGGCAGAAAGAGTGTCCCTTATATATAATGTCCAGTTTAGTGTTTTTATGGGATTCCTGAGCATGTAAACAAGAGGGTTTCTGCATCTATATCTGTTTCTTGTTTCTTTACATGGGCTCTTTCCCTCTGTTTGTTTTTTTCTATTCCTATGTGTTAGTTTTTGTTCTTATTATATTATATTATACCATGTTGTATTATTATCCCTCCAAAGCCTGTTTGTTTTCTAATGAGAGACAGAAAGGGTGTGGCTCCAGATGGGAGGGGATATGGGAGGACCTGGGAGAAGTAGAGGGAAGGAAAACCATAATCAGACTATGATTTATGAAAAAAATCCATTTTCAATACAAGAGGAACAATCTCCTCTCCCATTTTCTTGATACTACATTCCTCTGTAGAAGATTTGTGTTTACTTCTGCTGGTTGTGAGGGGGACTACCCAGATGGCATAACTCTAAATTAATTTTTTGTTATTGTTGAGACTCATGGTTTGGGGAATTACACATATAGTGTGCATTTGGGGCCACAGATATACAGCAAGGACCTACTTTGGGTTGACAATTTCTGGGACATACTTACTTGAGGCAGGGCAATATCGCAAGCACAAGCAAGCACATGCAAACACACAATGAATAAGCAAAACTGGCCAAAACAACCTGTCAGCAGACGAAAAGCACAGTAACTAATGATGCACACTTCTAGCCAATCACAACAGGCCAGCAGTTTCAAAAGGACCAACAAAAACCTTCCTGCAGCATCTTAATTTCCCTAATCCCATAGCTCCCACCCTTTTACAATAAAGAACTTTTACACTGAAATCTTTTGAAGTCTGTGTTGTTGCCTCCACAACTCCTTACCACCCCCCCCACTGTGAGGAAATGGGGATCGCACAACAGGCAGCAGCAACAAGCCCACAACACTTATTTTCTTTACTCAAGTTTCAAGATCAAGATAAAGCATGTGTTGTTGTGGGTTTTTTGTTGTTCTTGATGTTATTGTTTGCTATAAAGTTATGTTTACTTTCATACTGATAGTGAAAGTTTTTGGAATTCTAGCTAAAAGTGAATACTATTAGGACAGGTCAGTTTTTGATAGGACAAAAGATTTATAGCACATCTTCCGTGCCATGTGTACAAAAGTTCAAGATCACTTAGGTATGGCAAATAACTTCTGAGTAAGCAATTTCTGTACTCATCTCTTTAAATCTCCACTTCCACTTAATATTTCTATCCCTCTGTGAATTTCTTTTACATTGTTTAGTGATTCATTTATGTTTTTATATTGTAACACACATACTTAATATAGTTCTAAATAATCTTTATCAAGGTCATTTTCTAAGCAGTAATAACCGACATTTCAAATACTTTTTATTTTTCCTTATTCTGCTGTTAGGATCATGAAATATCATTTCTAAAATCTATAAATCAATTTCAACTTCTGAGTTTTTAAGATTATTACTAGTGATTTCTTTTTGTTTGAACATGTTTTACATATTTTTGTGTACTCGAAATATACAGATATTTTATTAGCAAATTTTATTCCTTGGGTTGTTATTTTACATCTCATTTTGCTTCAAACTTCAAGTATCTTATCATCTTATCTCAACAGATAAACATGCAGACATATCAAATGTGTTTTTAAATAGATCTGCTAATTTTGTTTTCCTTTACAAGAAAAGTAAAATGTTTGTGATTCATTTTTATCACATTTTTATTATTTAAAACAATTTTAATTTAAATATATGTTGATCATATTCTTCCCCTACCCCAAGTCCTTCCTTCCAGATCCTCTCCCCATCTCTACCATCCAACCCAATATAACAAGTCCCAACAAAACCAAGAAAACAAAATAAAATACCATCCACAAAAAAGAAAAAAACCCCACCAAACTAACCAAGTAAGAGCACACATAAAAACTGTGGAGTCTATTATATGTTGGTCAGATGTTCCTGAACATGAGGCCTGTCCTGGAGTGGTTGATATACCCACTGCCACTCCATTGTAGAAAACTGATTTCCCCTCTCCTGACAGGTATAAACGACAGTTCAGTTGTTAACTTTAACCCTAGTGGCTAGGTTTTCATTCATTCATTTTTTAAAAATATTACATCATAAAATAAAATACGATTAAGATCAAACCAAAACTGTAACATCCAACAGGACAAGGCAAACAAACAGAAGGAAAAGAGCCCAAGAAAAGATGCAAGAATCAGAGACTTACTCATGTACATACTCAGGAATCCCATATAAACACTAAACTGGAAGCCATATCTTTATTAGTGCTTCAAAATATTTCCTTGGCAGTCTCTTAGACAGCCCTGGCTAAACAACATAAATGCTGGCCTTATTCATGTCTCTGTAAATTCATGAGTTTTGATCATGTTGATTTAGAAGGTCTTGTTTTCTTGGTGTCCTTTATTGCCTCTGGATCTCACACTCTTTATGTCTCCTCTTCTGTGGGGTTCTCTGAGTTCTGAGGGGAGGGATTTGGTGGATGCTTCTGGGTCCTAATGTCTTCCTTGGAGGAGGGAATGAAAAGACATGACATCAATGAACACAAACACCAGGAGTCAGGTAGAATATTTATAGCAGACTTGTTTATTTAACAATGGGGAAAAACTTATATACCCTCCTCTCAGAACACAGACATTATGATCCATTGACAGTTGACATCTCATGCTTGTCTCTCATTGGTTAGGAACAATTAGGACCTCTGACAGTGCCTGTTGTTAGACACTAAAGAAACACTGCTTGGTTGCCCCTTATTAGCTAGGCATGGTCAGGACCTCTGACAGTACTAGGCAGAATCCAGCTCAGATCCTTTTGGCC
>PVIU01017100.1:9152-42978 GCA_004026605.1 Ondatra zibethicus
GGGGGTACACCCTGCACCCTGTGCCCCATGCTGTAGTGGGTGGGGGTACACCCTGCACCCTGTGCTCCATGCTGTAGTGGGTGGGGGTACACCCTACACTCTGTGCCCCATGCTGCAGTGGGTGGGGTACACCCTGCACCCAGTGCCCCATGCTGTAGTGGGTGGGGGTACACCCTGCACCCAGTGCCCCATGCGGTAGTGTGTGGGGTACACCCTGCACCCAGTGCCCCATGCGGTAGTGTGTGGGGTACACCCTGCACACTGTGCTCTATGCTGTAGTGGGTGGGGGTACACCCTGCACCCTATGCTCTATGCTACAGTGGGTGGGATACACCCTGCACCCTATGCTCTATGCTACAGTGGGTGGGGTACACCCTGCACCCTGTGCTCCATGCTGTAGTGGGTGGGGGTACACCCTGCACCCTGTGCTCCTACCACTACATGGTCCTCATTCTTTCTCAACCATTCCTTTGTTTCTCCATCCCAGTTTAGGGGTTCTGTCCTGGGGTTTCCTATTCAGGTTAGGTGGCCCTCATAAATGATTTTTAAAAGCAACCATATTATAATTATTTGCACATTTTCCTCTCTCCTCATTTTGTCTGGGATTTGATTGGGGTAGTTCTACCCACAGTGATTATCTATTTTGTGGAAGACACTCACATACTGTAATAGGACCCCAGACTTTAGCACAACTGACGCCATGTTAGAAGTGCATTCAGGTCATAAAACTCAGCACATAGACTGCACCACCTGCCGAAATGGAAAGGCCTAGTTCTGGGGAAGTCTCTAAATGTACTAACCTTACTTTTTGGCTTCTCTAGTTCTGCTTCTGGTCAACTGTTCTTATTAACCAAAGCGTGTTAACCCAGGATATGGCTTTTGTGCTTAAAAGCTCACCCTGACAAAGACTCGGGAGTGAACTGGGATCTTGAACACTCAGGGTGGTCGGTGGCCAGCTAATAAAGACCTTCTATTGGCTCCAACTCGAGTGTGAGCAGGCTTCTCTGGTAGCTGGCCCACAACACAAGCGTGGTGAGGGATAGGGAAGAAGGACGGCATCAGCGTGGGGCTGACCCTAGCGGGGCTGATGACCTCAGAGAAATGCTGTGTGAAAGAATGGTAGGATGAATTTAGCCCCATGCATCATTTCTCTTAAGCCTATCTGCTGCCCAGTTCTTATTTCCCCTCACTTACAGTGATTCTATATTCTAACAGCCGAAATAAATTCTGACTGATAGTACTTAATAATTTTCATATTTGAGGTCTCATGCTAGGAACTCAAGGGCCAGATACAGTTGATTAATATACAGCCTCAGTCCTTAAAGGATTTAAAATTGGCCCCACTTGTAGCTACCATGTAATCTTAGAGTTAAACGTGCACATATAGCCAGGAAAAGATGAATATGCTTGTTTGAAATTTGATTTAATTTTGTTTTTGAAAACTGCCAAAGGCTGAGAGGAAGCAGCTGTAGGTTTTTAGCACCTGTATGTGCCATGGAATATGTTCTATTATTTAATACAGGCCACCTAAGAAGTGTCTCTCATTAAGTGTCTTGGAAGTACTACGTAGCCGTGACTTCTTAACATCCCAGTGTTTCTTGGTTTTGAAACGTTACTAGGAACTTGATTTCTTTCACAGAAGGAAAAAAAAATGTAACTTCAAATGAAAAACATTTGGGGAAAGAATTACTAGTTTCCCTTAAGTCAACAAACACAACAGACAGGCTGTTAGGAATCCCTGATGTGGCCAGGTCTACGGGAACAAACGGAGGCTGCAAATCAATGTCCTTAACCGAAGGGACCAAGGTATGAGCGACTCTCAAAGCCAGAAGAAAACATCAGTCAGCGAGACTGGGAAGAAACGATACCTGCCTGTCTGTGACATCTGCAGAGAGGGGCGTGGTTATTGTCTAAAGGTTTTCTTTTTCCTGTTGTTTTGCTTTTAAGCCAGGGTCTCTCTATGTCGTTAGTTCAGGCTATCCTGGAACTTGCTATCTAGACCAGGCTGGCCTCAAACTCACAGAGGTCCATTAGCCTCTCTGCATTCAGAGTGCTGGAATAAAAGACATGAGCTACACGTCCTTTTTTTTTAATTTATGTTTTATATTTATTTTGAGACAATGCCTGTCCCTACCTGTCCTGGAACTCAGTGTGATAGCCCAAATTGACCTCACACACTCCTAATGCTCGTCATGTAAGCTCCTTAAGCCACAGGAATGGCCAGGCCCCTCCCCTGAGGGCCTCTAACTGCCAGTTCCACCCACAGATTACTCTAACTGCCCTAACTAACTGCTGGACCCTATCCCCACCCTACAGAGTAAAAAGCCCAATCTCTTGAGGCGAAATCCCACCAATCTCTGCCCTGGAAAGCTCTGCCCTGGAAAGACCCCCCCCTTCCCAAGAAACTCTGTATAAACTCTCTATCCTGTTAGTTTGCTGCTGTTTCTGGCCTGAGCAGAGGCAGCCACCCTCCTGATTTTTCCCCTCCCAGTAAACCTCTTGTGTGGGGTTTGACTGGCTGTCAGGAAACCTTTTCCATCTGAGCTATCATGCTTACGTTTCTTGATCCAGAACCCGCTGCTGGGATTACAAGTGCGCATAGCCACAGCTTGTTAGAATTTTCTGTCTTAATGCCTCTTTCTTAATCCCCTGCTCAAGAGATTGGAATTGTACTTTCTTGTTTGTGCAGTTTGGCAACTCCCACATCACCAGCTTCCCCCACATCTACCAGTCCAGGATGTTTGTAGCTAAAAGTTTGGGGAGCTCATCTCTGGGGTTGTAAGGTCTCTAACTGCAGTGTCTTTTAAATGTTTAGTGCTTATGCTTGTTTGTTTTATATTTAATATCCAGAATATTTAGCTGTTCTCAGAGGAATAGGAAGAAGAATGTCTACTATGTGTATCGTTCCCTCTACTGATGCTTGAAGCACATAAGGCAACAGAAGAAGCTAGTTAGGTTGTTTGCACATCCTATAAAATGAGACAAATTAAGCAAGAGGAACTGTACAATTATGGTGAGAATAAATCTTCAATTGAGATTATTGGCCTTAGCCATCTTCTTTAAATACAGACTTAAACGTTGGAGAATTAACAGGGTGAACATTATCCTTCCTATTATTTCATGTTCATGTATAATTTTACACATTATGACAAAGACATGAAAATGAAACATTTGTTAACTAGGAGCTTACAGCATTCTTATCGAAACACTGGTGAGAGTGTCGGATAAAGTAGTGAGGGGGAAAATTGAGCCTGGGATCGTCTTGAATGCTTCTTGTGAATTATCAGTAAACACACAAATGTATACGAAGGCTATCTCTCTTGAACAGTAAAGAGCTGACTACCTTTGTTCCACTGTGGGATAAGGAGGGACCCCACCTGGCTATCATGTAGCATCCTGTGGTCACTTTAACTGAAATCCTCTTGGGGAGTGAGAAGGGATTCGTTGCAGTGGAACAGTACCTGATGTTCAAATAATGTAAGCTGATTTTGAAGTTGTATTAGAAAATGGAAAATGTTACAGAGATGCCGAGTCTAAATAAACCAGAACTGGCAACAGTGAAACCATTTCAGAGCTACAGGGAGGACAGAGGACCTGAATTTTCATTTCCTGTAAAACGTGAAGGTTGAAGCAGAGGCAGGGAAACAATATTGCTGGATTTAATGCATTTGTGGCAAAATGTTCAGAAGCTAATTTGGGCTATTTGCTGCCTTAAGTCATATGCCCAGAGACTAAATCATGCTTTTCATTACAGATAAATATATTATTAGAACCTGTGCCATTACTGAAAAAGAAAACCACATTTGATTGTAATGTTTAATATGTAAAAGAAATAGATTGTCTTTAAAATTCTAACCCCCTTGTGCAAGGGAGGACCTTTTCACATGGTAAACTGATTGAATGCTCTCTCTACAGACTCTCAGGGGGAAACAATGAGAACATATAGAATATATAAAGATTGGTCTGATTATTTAGATTTTCTTAAGTGGTGCAAGTGCTGGTGTATATGTAGATGAACATCATGATATAGAGACTGGCATCATGGTCTCTGGATGAAGCAGGAGAAAATGAAAGCGGATGGTGGCTGGGAAGAGCCTTTTGCTTTTGCACAGGTTTAATTTCAAAGAACTAAGAACCTGAAAAAGGGTCAAGATTCAGAATGCTCTTTTTATACTCTGTTTACTAACATAAAATATTGCCCCTGTAAAATTGCATCACCAAGGTTTTGGGATCTTCAGAGTTCAGTTTGACTATCTAAAGCGCTTTGTGTATGCAACACTACTACCTGGATTTGGAAAAATTACCAAGAGAAATGTGGCTATCACATGACTACAGCAGTCTGCTTGTGTCATGATAATCCTGGATCAAAGGCATCCAGTACTGCTCTCTAAAGATTATTTTATATTCCATTCTTTTAAAGTGCTCTTGTGACTGACGAGGTTAACACTGAGGTTACAGGGAGGGGAAGACACACCTCCCACAGGCACTGTGCAATCCAACAAAGGGCTTACATTCCTCACCTCTTGCTCCATGGCTCCAACACTTAACATGATAAGTACCATTTCCAACAGTTTCTTGGAATTAGAAATCTGGGAGGTGCTTAGAGGGGCTTCTGCTGCATCCTCACGAGGATGCATTCATGCTCTCATTAGGACCAGAATCATGTGATAGGTCAATTGCAGAGGCTCAAGATCCAAGCCCACTTGTATGATTGCTTGTAACACCAGATATGGACACTTGAGAGTCAGAGTTCCTTACTATGTGGGCCTCTCCATAGGTGACACAAATGTCCTTGTGGCATGACTGTTGTAGGATTCAGCTTGACCGGATTGTACCTGTCTTGGTTTGTGGCTGTCATTGATGCCTTATGTCTCGATGCCACCTAAGACTTAGTTCTGTCCATAATCCTTCATACTTGCACTCTGTGACATTCTGGATGGGTTTGCTTCTTTCTTCGGTCTCTCCACACCTTCTGCCCTTTGTGGTTGGTTTTGTATACCTTGTTTTCATGAAACAGTGGGCTTCTTCCAAAATGGCT
This sequence comes from Ondatra zibethicus, assembly GCA_004026605.1. Taxonomy (NCBI): domain Eukaryota; kingdom Metazoa; phylum Chordata; class Mammalia; order Rodentia; family Cricetidae; genus Ondatra; species Ondatra zibethicus. The sequence goes on from PVIU01017100.1 coordinate 14,191, forward strand.
GCCAACTGAGCAAGTCATCTCACCAATGTAACAAGGCTTTCTTTTAGGCCACTAACCAGCTCCCAGATCATCTCAGGAAACTTGGTATTGTGAGTGCTCAGCCTTATCTTAGCTCTTACTTTAATCTGTTTCTCTTTGTCTATGTTTTGCTTTGGGGCTTTTTCCTTCTTCCTTCCTTCCTTCCTTCCTCTCTTTCTTTTTTCTCTGTGTGTTCTACTTTCACTGCTTCTCCATGCCCAGCTGGTGGCTGCCTGGTTTCTGTCCCCAGGTGTGTTCCTCTCTTTCTCCCTTGTTCTCTCCCATTCTTCTTTTGCCTAGATTTGCCTCCTATTTATTCTTTCTGCCCACCAGCCCTGCCTGTCCCTCTCCTGCCTAGCTATTGACCATTAATCTTTGTGTTAGACCAATCAGGTACCTTAGGCAGACAAGGTGAAACAGCAACACATCTTTTCATAATTAAACAAATGCAGCATACCTTTACACAGTTAAAGTAATATCTCATAACAAACACACCACCATTTCCAATGGTCTTGAGAGTGAGAAACCATTATTTTTTTTTATTCACACATAACATAGAAACACTGTGGTGCAATGTGGGAAAGATGCCACCAGCTTGTGAATGTGGGGACGGGATCATCTGGTGGCCGTCCTAGGAACTGACTCCTGTGTGTTCAGACAGGATGTGTATTTTTTATGACTTTGTGACACAGTACCCTAGGAAAATAGTGTGATGGAGTGAAGACTTATTTTAGTTCATGTTTCACAGGTTTTAGTTCATGGTCTTTGGTCCCATCACTGTTGGGCCTGCCTGTGGTAAGGGACCACAGTATGGTGAGCAGTACGACAGAGCAAAGCTGTGTCTACTATGGCAGCTGGCAAGCAATGAGAAAGAACACCAAGGGGAAAAGGATTAGGAACCAAATGTGTCCTTCATGTGTACTTCTTCCAGCTAGGCCCACAGTCCAGCAAGCTATGAAACAATCAATGGAATAACCCAGTTAGGACTCTTGTGATAGTCAAGGGTCAGTCAACTTGACTGGACTTAGAATTATTTATGTTAGGTCTCAAAGCCAGGACAATACAACACTGCTCCTCTCCTTGTCTGTGCCACAAGGGTCATCTTGCCCTGAAAGCCTTCTACACCCTCGCAAGCACCCACTTGCCTGCTCGTATGCCGTGGGTCTGGCCTGGTATACCACCTAGGTGTGTACACCAAAAACATTTACCTCGTTCCTTTGCCCATGCTCTCCCATCTCTCTCCAGGACCAGATCTGCCTGCTTTCTCTGCTATCACTACAAACGCCACCCCAGTATGCAGGAAGCACCTCTTGCCCCCAGTGGGCTCCAATCACGAGGACAAGGGACAACCTTCCTCTGAGATTTGAGATATCTTTCACTTTGACAAATTTTCTATTTGGCTTGTGGATGATCTGGATGGAAATTCTTGTCACCACTACATTTTATCCATTTTAGCTCCATTACTTTCTCTCACGTCGCCTCCCTGGAGGCTGTAATCCAGTCTGAAGGCTGCTAGGCTTTCTCTAGGTCCCACCTGCAGTCCCCAAGACTATCTCTGGGTCCCACCTGCAGTCCCCTAGGCTATCTCTCACCCCACCTGCAGTCCCCTAGGCTATCTCTCAGTCCCTACCTGCAGTCCCCTAGGCTATCTCTCTCCCCCACCTGTAGTCCCTAGGCTATCACTCACCCCCTGGGGTTAGAGATAAGCTGGGGTGGGATAAGTAGAAAAGCCAGTAGCTGGGAGAAGCCCTGCTGCTGAATGGCCAGAAAGTTTAGGGGATTGGAGGGTACCTGCACTCCCTTCCTGGTCATGTCCTTCCCTTCTTATTTCTTTTATTTCATTCAACTTAGAAGATTGATAAAGTACGCCTATTGATGTGTACTATGAGCCTTTTAAAAGAGGGTTAACTGAAGCAGAAGAGATATTATGAACATGGGTAATGTCATGTTCAGAATATTGTGCCATGGCTGGGAGTCCAGCCAGAACAGGAGAGGAGAAAGGGAAAGCAGCGGGATGACACTCCCCTCTTTCTCTGTGCCCTGACCTGCTAAGGTCATCTCTAGAGAGACACTTCCCTCAGCTATAAGATTATTGAGACATTCGATCCCAATTAGAATGTTTCAAGAGCCTCATGCCAGCCAAGGGAAAGGTTGGGACTTTGGTGACAGAAGGGAACTTGTCTCTGGAAAAGAGATTTCATACATGCTGCTGGTTTGTCAGACCACCTTGCAGAGGAGATTGGAGCTGAGACAATGATGGGTCAGTCATGAGTGGACCACAACTGATTGACAGGGACCGGCTAGCTAGATAGGTTTTGTTCTGTCTGAAACTAAAACACATCAAGACACTAAATTGGATACTGGAATCACACTCACCTTGTGTGTTCCTCATCCCAGTGTGATCGCATTGAATAAGTCTCCTTGTGTGTTCCTCATCCCAGTGTGATCGCATTGAATAAGTTTCTTTCTGTGCTTGCCACCATCACTTGTCTCTTTAATCAGCCTATTGAGGATATACGATGGAGCCTAGTGTGTTAGGGTTGCCAGTAACAACTCCAGCAACAAACTGAATTGTTTTGCCTCGATGGACTGAATCCTTTGAACTCTTCTTCAACTTCAGTTATTTCTGTCACAAAAGTGACCTAATTGGCCTCTAGAAGCCCTATACCTGAGCACACTGTTGCTTTGAGTACCAAGCCTTAACACCTGTATTTCTTAGACATTTCATATATAAGGTAAAACAACCTAGATCTTGGATTCAAGCACCCTTCATTTACTGGTCATTGTTGGCTACTGGGAAGAAACCAAAGCAGAATCTACCAGTGACCATTTAGATACACAAAGGGACAAACAGTCCCTGAGATCGCTCGACCAACATTGCATTATTTTTCTGTAAAAAGCCTATCAAGTGTGTTAGGCAGTAACAATCCAATTGTTAGTTTTATGGGTACCAACATCCACATTTAAATTTATAAGTACACATGGTCTATGCTACAGCTCTGAGAAAGGTATAATGTATAATGAAGTACAATGAAATGGCACATTGTCACAAAATGTTAGCTTGCTACCCATTCTATGTGTTTAGGATTAAAATTTTAAAACCTTGAAAGAAGATGGAAAACAAGAGACCTTTCAGCTTTCTTATTTCCCAGCTTGAATAATTTAATTGGATTTTATAATATCAGAAGGAATCAATGCTTGCTTTTAGCTTTTCTATTTTGGGTGAAAGGTAAGTCACTTTGAATATTCCTGGTAGTAAATTGCCACACAAGTAGAAAGACGTAACCATTAAATATCACCACACATACTTAATGGCTTTTTGTAAAATAAATTCCCAGTAGTTTTCAATTTAGGAAAAGTCTTTTAGATGACAGCAAATGAATCAGCTGCTAGAGACTTACACCTGGTCCAGGCGAGCCACCTCAGAGTGGGGAGCGCACACCACTGCACCTACACTCACAAATAAGCAAACAGTCCACTCTAAACCTTAATGGGATTTTTAAATCATCACATAGACACCTGGTAGGTGGAGTTCTGCTTTCAGATCAAAAAGGATGTTTGAAGGCAGGGTAGGGGAAGTAGATGGCTCTTTCCTAGTTGAGCTAGCGGGGTTATGTGTGCTCAAATCCATCTTTGGCTTTAGCTAGTTAAATCTTTCCATGCCCCAGAGAGAGAGCTAGGGGAAGGGAGAGAGGGGAGAGGAGGGGGGAATAAGGGAGAGGGATGTGGGAGAGAATATAATTACAGGACAAAGATGGAGCCTTCTGCCTGAAGAGCGAAGGAGCCATGCTGGCTCTGCGGAGCTGAGCTGACCTGATTTAAGTCATAGCTGTCCATCTTCGCTGCATTTAAAATCATATGCTCTGGGGAAGACCCAGGCACCAAACCTTGACAAAGAAAAAGCTCTTCAGGCAATTTTCATGTGGACCCAATGTTGAATGTGTCTCAGGACAGTGGGTCTCATTTCAATGCCCACCGGAATCAGCCGGAGAACATTTTGAAGTCACTGTATGCCGGGTCCCTGATTGCCAATCTCTGATTCAGAAGAGATGTTCGCATTTATGGGTCCTTAGTCGTTTGTATTCATTCTTTTACATGACTTGATGCATGGGTTGTGTCTGGGGCTGCTGGCCCAGGCACAGGCGTGGCGGCCAGCTGACAAGTTTCTGGAGTCATACTTTCCTTCTAGCACACAGGTCAGGATTGGCAGCAAGTATCTTGATGGCTCCTATTTGCATTTTTAACAGGTTCCCAGGTGAAGTTGCTGCTGCTTTTGCCCACACTTCAACAGCTAGTTATAGAAATTTGGCTCTTGTCACACTTTATATCGCAGCATGGAGTGCAGCTGTTTAGGGAGGCGCGACAAACTGGTAAAAGCAGAAATAACTCATCTGCCTTCTTTCTTCCTACATCCTTCAAAGATGAAGTTGCCCCATCCATTACTGCACAGGCCCGCTTAGTCTGCTAAAGCTCGTTAGTCACCTTACCACACCCGTGCCACGCCCAAACTCTATCCCTCCAATCATTAACCTTCTTGTCCCGTATTACTTAGCTCCGCCCCCCCAGCGTCCTCGCGGTTGCGCAGCAACGAGCGCCTCTGTTCAAGGGCTGGCCTGACTGCTCTCTGCCACGCAGGCACAAACGGTCAAGCGCAAGAGCAGCCGCCAGCATGGTGGTAAGGAGGCTGCACCCTTTAGCCCTCCATGGCAAGTCACATACTTTGATAGGCACCCCGTCTCATCATGGATTAGAGGAAACTGAAGACAGTCACGTGGGCTCTGATTCCACTGGGAAAAATTGTGCTTCCCACTCCAACAGAGGTTACCTAGGTTGGGGCCTAGAAACTGTATAGGGATAGAGCATCCTCAATCAGGATGATTTCCTCTTTGTTCTCTTGCCTTTTCTTTTTCTTTTCTTTTTTCTTCCTTCCTTCTTTCCTTCCTTCCTTCCTTTTTTTTTTTTTTTTTGGTACGGTCATGTAAAGTAACCCCAGGCTGGATCCTTCCACGTTCTCTCTTCACTGCAAACTCCAGCCCCAATTCTAGTTCTTTATTAGGACATGGCTGGTTTGCACTATATTACTCCCTAACCTTGGAATAGTAGGCGATGATATTTGGATTGTTGCCCCGACAATCTCGCCTTTCCTTGTCCTTTAGCATCTTAACCCATAAATGTACAACCCACTAACCCTAGATAAGGGTATCTAAAGCACATACAGTGAGAGTTTACTAGCAAAGCAGCACTTGTTAACTCCTCCCATCGAAGTGAAAATCCCAAGTTAAAGACCAAAACAATATCAACAGATGCACATTTCCCAAAAGACCACGAGAGCCAGGATAGATTCGTGTCTGTAAATTTCATGTGTATCCATGGGGGTCAAAAGGCTTTTAATTTAGGGACATACTCACATACGTCTTATGATGCCCTATGGAGTATAAAGTACATAGACCAGCTTGGCTGACTGTGATGGTCGATGTGCATATGTTTTCTTTTAGAGACGTAGGTAAGATGGAGGTTCAGACTATATTTAGTTTTAATAAAGATAACACAGAGAAAGCAATCTGAGGCTTATGGGTTCTCCTGCAAGAGAGACTATATTCAATACTTATTTTGCTTTTGAAATATTGTGTTTTACTGGCCTCTTTTGGACTGCCTCTGTTATACTCTAAGGGTAGAGCTTAAAAGATGTTTATAGCCCTAGGAGTTTTTTCCTCCAGCTCTTAGAGTGTGATCATTTAGCTGGGATTAAAACCCAAGCATCACTTTAGAAGCCCTTATCAGGGTAGACTGTTTTAGAAGAAGCGACTCATTTGGGGGAACTTAGTCTTAATGGGAATGCCTGTGACTGACATTCAGATGGTACTGATTGGCCTATTCATAGACTTACCCTGGATCTTTGGAAGGATTAGTTTAAAATATGCTGTTCCTGGAGTGAGAGTATTTTTGCAGGAGGCATGAAAAAGCAGTCCATGAATATCTCAGTTTTCATTTGAGCTGGGTTAGGCCATCCAGAATACAAGCAACTGGGGTTCTTGTTTTACCATATGTTATCTGTGGCCTTCTCCTGGATCAGGATTGTTTGCATAGGAGACCTCGGCGGGACATATTTCATATAGGCCAGAAAGGCCGAGTGTGTTTCGCATGCTTCTTGTGCTGTTGGTGTAATCTGTGACTCTGGGTAGGCTTTACCTGATTTTGTTTCAGCACTGTTGGTTTCTTCATGCACTGTCACAGGACATTCACTGGGACGTAGGGGTGGTTGTGTTATTACTCTCTCCACGGCTACTTTGGAAGCAGGGCAGGCTCTGATTGGCCCACTTTTAAGACTTGAAGTTCATTTACATCCATATGGTTCTCTAATGGGGCTGCACTGAGAAAAGGCTGGACTGGAAACAGGGGCTTATTTCCAGCTGCCTCCAATTTCCCTTTCAGAAAGGAACAGGAAGGTTCTGTACATCTGCGGGACCCCCCCTTCCAGGTGTGGTGTAGTCTTGTGATTCAGCCTTGTGGATAGCGGCCTCCAGGGGTTGACAGGCGATGAATACAATCTAGAAAGAGCCAAGGCCGAACTGGGAGCAGGGTGTTCTCAATAACTGTGATCTTTTTCTTCAAACCAAGGACTGGAAAGTGTGTTTTAACGATTTACTCTAGTTATGTGTATATATGTGTGCATCTGCAAGGGGTATGTAAACATGCATACAGCCAGCCCCAGGAGACAAGAAGAAGCGGCAGATTCCCCTGGGGCTGGAGTGACAGGTAATTATGACCCAACTGACCTGGGTGCTGGGAATCAAACCCAGGGCCTCCTCAAGGGCAACAACTGAGCCTCTCCAGTCCCCATCTGCATGTTTTTAAAGGCAAGTCCATTCTAATTTGAGAATCAAAACTCCTAATAATTTCTTTCATGTAGCCAAAGCTGTACCGATCTGTAATTGAGGACGTAATAGAAGGTGTGAAGGACCTGTTTGCTGAGGAAGGCATCGAAGAGCAGGTGTTACAAGACTTGAAGAAGGTTTGTGCTCATGTCTCTCCTGCCTTGTCTTCAAAACCTGATACATTATGATACTTTTCACCTTTAGATGTGTTAGTATGTGTTCCTTGTGCTGTCCACTGAAAGCATAAACACGTAAGAAAAACCCAACATAATATTGGTGTCTTTTAAAACACTATTAACAAAAATAAGACAATTTTTTTCCTCTTAGCTCTGGGAAACCAAAGTTTTACAATCTAAAGCGACAGAGGACTTCTTCAGGAATAGTGTCCACTCGTCTCTGTTTACGTTTCAGCTGCCACAGGCTTTACCAACACTGCAGTCAACAGGTTGGTGAGAACTGGTCAAAGACTGTATTATGTTTTCAGAATGAATTCCTATTTGGGACTGTTTTTTAGTCTGGATAATTAATGTTCTTAAAGTAGAGAGGGTCTCACTTTTAGATGATTTAATTAGATGGACACACTATGCATGTTTATTCTAAAAAACTCACATTATTAAAGCTAGTTTTAATAACCCCTTACTCTAGAGAAACAATGATGTGGTTGGTAGGTTTACGACATCCATTGTTATTTCTGAGAAGTGGACTGGGTGCTGTGAGGAGTGTTCCAAATATCACTGCTGAAGCAACAGGGAGAAAGGTTAAGTGCCTGAATACTCGTGTTTGCTTGCTCTCCTCCCCTCCTTTCCCCTCCCTTCTGTGCACATTAACAAATCTATTATTGCACTGGAAGCAAAGCAGAGTGAGAAGAATATGGAGATAATTCAGGCTATATAGATAATTTTGACTATATAAAGTAGTAGCAAGGGAGTAACGATATGCATTTTATTTTATTCTTGGATTTATTAAATCTTGCTTTTAAGGAAAGATTTTGCCCAGATTTATGTGTGTAATTTAAACTGGTAAAGACTAATAAAAGACCAAACAGGCACTAATCCTCCAGCCTTTCTTTATTTCACTTCTCTCTGATTCCTATAATCCCTAGGCTGCTTGAGTACCTATGTGTAGGCATGTACACACAATAGAGTTTATGAGTACATATGTCTAGGCATGTACACACAATAGAGTTTATGAGTACATATGTCTAGGCATGTACACACAATAGAGTTTTTCAGTTTTAGTTGAAGTTGAGTAGAATAGTGTTTGTAAGAACGAAGGGTGATATTTGGACTAGATTGTCATTAATAAGTAGATTATTCTTTGTATGTTTGGGGAAATTCTTTTTTATTTTTATATTTTTTATTATTATTTATTTATTTTTTATTTTGTTTTAAATTGAGCTATATATTTTTCTCTGCTTCCCTTTCTTCCTCTCCCCTCCCCTTCTACCCTCTCCCATGGTTCCCATGCTCTCAATTTACTCAGGAAATCTTGTCTTTTTCTACTTCCCAGGTACATTAGATTCATGTATGCCTCTCTTAGGGTCCTCTTTGTTATCTAGGTTCTCTGGGATTGTGAATTGTAGACTTTTTTTTTTTTTGCTTTATGTCTAAAAGCCACTTATGAGTGAGTACATATGATAACTGTCTTTCTGGGTCTGGGTCTGGGTTATCTCACTCAATATGATGTTTCCTAGATCCATCCATTTGCCCACAAATTTCAAGATGTCATTATTTTTTTCTGCTGTGTGGTACTCTATTGTGTAAATGTACCACGTTTTCCTTATTCATTCTTCAGGTGGAGGGCATTTAGGTTGTTTCCAGGTTCTGGCTATGACAAACAATGCTGCTATGAACATAGTTGAGCACATGTCCTTGTGGTACGATTGAGCATCCTTTGGGTATATACCCAAAAGTGGTTTGCTGGGTCTTGAGGTAGATTGTTTCCTAATTTTCTGAGAAATCACCATACTGAAATTCCAAGCAGCTGTACCAGCTTGCACTCCCACCAGCAATGCAGGAGCGTACCCTTTACCCCATATCCTTTCCAGCATAACTTGTCATCAGTGTTTTTGATCTTGGTCATTCTTAGAGTTGTAAGATGGAATCTCAGAGTTGTTTTGATTTGCATTTCTCTGATGGCTGAGGATGTTGAGCATTTCCTTAAGTGTCTTTTAGCCATTTTAAATTCCTCTGTTGAGAGTTCTCTGTTTAGGTCTGTACCCCATTTTAAAAATTGAATTATTTGTTCTTTTGATGACCAAAAGAGTTATTTGTATATTTTGGAGATCAGCCCTCTGTCTGATGTGGGGTTAGTGAAGATCTTTTCCCACTCTGTAGGCTGCCATTTTATCTTGTTGACCATGTCCTTTGCTTTATAGAAGCTTTTTAGTTTCAAGGAGGTCCTATTTATTAATTGTTTCTCTCAGTGTCTGTGCTACTGGGGTTATATTTAGGAAGTGATCTCCTGTGCCAATGCATTCAAGTGTAGTTCCCACTTTCTCTTCTATGAGGTTCAGTGTGGTTGGTTTTATGTTGAGGTCTTTGATCCATTTGGACTTGAGTTTTGTGCATGGCGATAGATATGGATCTATTTTCTTTTCTTTTTTCATTTTTTGTTTTTCGAAACAGGGTTTCTCTGTAGCTTTGGAGCCTATCCTGGAACTAGCTCTTGTAGACCAGGCTGGCCTCGGACTCTCAGAGATCCTCCTGCCTCTGCCTCCCAAGTGCTGGGATTAAAGGCATGCGCCACCACCGCCCGGCCTATTTTCATTCTTCTACGTGTTGATATCCAGTTATGCCAGCACCATTTGTTGAATATGTTTTCTTTTTTTCATTTGATAGTTTTTGCTTCTTTGTCAAAAATCAGGTGTTCGAAGGTGTGTGGATTAATATCCAGGTCTTCGATTTGGTTCCATTGGTTCTCCTGTCTGTTTTTATGCCAATACCAGGCTGTTTTCAGTACTGTAGCTCTGTAGTGGAGCTTGAAGTCAGGGATTGTGATGCCTCCAGAAGTTCCTTTATTGTACAGGGTTGTTTTGGCTATCCTGGGTTTTTTTTTTTTTTTTTGCTTTTCCGTATGAAGTTGAGTATTGTTCTTTCGAGGTCTGTGAAGAATTTTGCTGGGAATTTGATGGGCATTGCATTGAATCTGTAGATTGCTTTTGGTAAGATTGCCATTTTTACCATGTTAGTTATACCTACCCAAGAGCATGGGAGATCTTTCCATTTCCTGGCGTCTTCTTCAATTTCTTTCTTCAAAGATTTAAAGTTCTTGTCACACATGTCTTCCACTTGTTTGGTTAGAGTTACTCTGAGATATTTTATGCTATTTGTGGCTATTGTGAAGGGTGTTGATTTTCTGATTTCTTTCTCAGCCCATTTATCATCTGTGTACAGGAGGGCTACTGATTTTTTTGAGTTAATCTTGTATCCTGCTACATTGCTGGATGTGCTTATGAGCTGTAGAAGTTCCTTGATAGAATTTTTGGGGTCACTTATGTACATATCATACCATCAGCAAATAGTCAGAGTTTGACTTCTTTTCTGATTTGTATCATGTTTGGGGAAATTCTTATGATAATCATGTCTGCCATGGTGAAGAAAAAAGAATGGTTCAGTCAGTGGGGACAGGGACAAGGACTGAGCGATGCACCTCCACGCACAGTGGGACTGAGCCATGCACCTCCACGCACAGTGGGACTGAGCCATGCACCTCCACACACAGTGGGACTGAGCCATGCACCTCCACACACAGTGGCTGAGAACCTCTGTTAGAGACCTCAACTCAGGTAGAGTGGGATCCTCGGCTTCATGCAGGAAGGGATTTTAGAGTGGGGCGGTTTGAAGCAGAGTGGGGGTCATTAAAAGACTGTGTTTGTGTGTGTGTGCATGTGTGTGTTTATATATGTATTGCGTGCACATACATACACATACATATATGTACACACATACATATCCTTTTAGATGAGTTTAATTCAAGGTGACACAGAATTCAGAACAGCAAAGATGAACAGCAGGTGCTGGCAGGATCTGAGATTGGATTTACCTTATGATTTTTACTTATTTAGTTTTACCAAATGTATTACAGTGTCCAGCAGGCTCCAAGACAGCACTTCATTCTAGCAATAGGTAGCAAAAAGATGTGATGCCACAGTGTCCAGATGTTTAAATAGGAATAGACAAGGTCACCTCATCTAGGCACAGCCAGATTTCTTGATTCCTCCTGTGGCCAACATCCTTCTCTGCTGCCTTTGCTGTTGACTTCTCTTTCCTTCCATTCCCTCCCCCACACCCAGTGCCTTATCTTCTCTACCCATTGTCTTGGCCTACTACATGGCTCTTTCAGGGACTTCTGGCCACTATCTGCATGGTGCCTGCAGCCCTCTTCCCAGATCCTGTTCCTGATCCATAATGTTTTTCTAATTATTTATTTTTATTTGATGTGCATGGGTATTTTGCCTGCATTCATGTCTGCATACTGCCCAAAAGAGGGCATCATGTCTCATGAACTGCAGTTCCAGATGGTCGGGAGCTGCCATGTGGGTGTTGGGAATGGAACCTGGGTTCTTTGGAAGAGCAGCCAGTGCTTTTAGGCTCTGAGCCATCTCTTCAGCTCCTTTGCTGGGTTTCTTGATTCTCAGCTGGCAAGAGGTTTCAACTGGACTCTGAGATGAGGCATCCTTTCCCTTCTGATGTCTTCTTCTCTTGCCTCACCTCTTCCATTCAAAAATAGTTGAAGTACGACAGCAATTATAAAAATGAAATAAATTGAGCCGGGTCACATGCCTTTAATCCCAGAGGCAGAGGCAGAAGCAGGTGGAGTTCTGTGAGTTCGAGGCCAGCCTGGTCAACAGAGTGAGATCCAGAACAGCCAAGACTACACAGAGAAACCCGGTCTCGAAAAACCAAAAGGAAAGAAAAAGAAAAGAAAGAAAATGAAATAAATTAGCAAATGAATGTTGAATCATCAAGCACAGATTTTTATCTTACTAAGCTGTAAAATATGATATTGCTCTGTGAGGGTCAGTCATAGGAGGACCAGGGAGATGGTTTAGTGGTCAGGGCACTTGCCAGTCAAGCTTGAGACCTGAATTTTGATCCTGCACCCATGTAAAGACCTGCCTGTGACCTTGCAAGCATCTGTTAACCCCAGAGCTGTGAGGGGTAGACAGAGGATTGTTGTAGCTTGCTGGTCTCCAGTCTTGCTGCACATTCAGGGAGAGACTCTGACTCAAAAGGTATTAGGCAGAGAGTAGCCTGTGCATATAATGCATATGTACCACATACATGTATGTGCAGCTACCACACACAAACACCAACCACACACACACATATACCACATCTACATATATCATACATATACACCACACATGCATGTACCACACACCCACCATACACACTGCCACATATACACATACATTGCATACACACATGCACTGTCATACAATATGTATATACCATACACACCTGCATATCCAGTATACATATCACATGCACTTGTACACACACCATGTAGATCACACAATCACGGGAGTTTCAATGCGAAGCTGACATGCAGAAACGTTTTTATCAGCGATTGTTTCTTTAGCTGTGTTTTCATTTTATACTCTACTGTTTATCAGGACATTCCCTTCACTGCTGCTCTGCCTAGTACTTTTGCAAGTCTCAACACACACATGCATGCACGCACGCACGCACATTTTGTGTGTGTGTGTGTGTGTGTGTGTGTGTGTGTGTGGCGGGCAGGGACCTGTCCTTGAGCTCACTGTTATTGCCCAGCTGGCCTGGACCTCAGTTACCCTCTGCCCCAGCTTCTGAGACCTGGCTGTACAGGTTTGTGCTACCATGCATGGCTAACGCGTCTCTGTTTCCTGGTCACATAGCCTGGTTTTTACCTGAGGTTGGCGAGAGGGTGTGATGTGTAAGGAGGAGTAAATATTTCAGTGTCTCTTATCAAAAGCACAGTTAAAAACTTCTCATTTTTCTTGTCATTCAGAATTGCAATACTCCATTTTGCCCAGAAGATGGTAACATTACCAGTGATTTAAATCACAAAATAGCCTGACAAAGCCTGACTCTAGCTAGTTTTCACTTGGCACCTCATTTTTTTTATTCTGTCTCAGAAGTTAGAATAATAGGAATAATTACATTTAAAATAAGACAGTTTTTCTTCTTCTCTTCCTTGAGATTTACAATGCAGAGGCTGAAGAAGAAAGGCGTGCTACAGACCCCGTCCTTATCTGTCTTCATTTCTGGGTACCCTTCAATAAGACTCTCAAAATAAATGGCCTCATAAAATTGAAGTGCTTCTTAATTGTATCTTCTCATGGTAGGCTTTAAAAAGCCTGATTAAAATAACTTAAACTGCTGCAATCCTTTTTATCTCTTTTGATAACGAGCTCAAACAAAATCCATAATTGAGTGAGTCATTTACCTCTGTCAATTCTGTTTTTAAAGCCTGTTTTTCCTTTGTTATATATTTTTTGGCTGTATTATTCACTTCTTAGGAATAGCCTGTGTTATCAGTTTTCAACATTTTTTTTAAATCACAGGGTTTCTTTACACCCTTAGTAACTGAGGACCCCAAAGATCTTTTTAAAATATGGATTTTGTTTGGGAGTTGGCTCAGTGGATAGGCACCTGCTCTGCAAGGGTGGGGCCGATTCCAGAATCCACAGAGAAGCCTGGCCAGTGTGGTAACTACTGAACATTTGGTATTGTTATTACTGTTGTCGTTGTTATTCTTAGTATGTGTGTGTGCATGTGTGTGCGTGTGCACATGTGTGAGCGTGCACACTTGAGTGTATGGAGGTCTGAGGACAACGTTGTGCACTCTGTTCTTTCCATCGATCCTCACATAGGTTCTGGTTATTGAATTTGGTTTCCAGACTTGTGCAGTAAGTACCTTTGTCTGTTGAGCCCCCTCCCTGGCCCCCATATCTATTTTTGACTTAAACTTTACTCTGTTTTTTAAAATTGGGCAGCATGATGTTATGATATACATAGAGTGTTGCTGTAGGTTATGTAAATTAGAGTGTCCATCATATTTGAGTTAGTCATTTTAAAAAAAAAGTGTGGCAAGAATCTCAAACCTACACTGCTAGCAAAACCCTCAAATACTATACAGTAGTAAGAAGGACCCCTGTGTTGCACATTTCCCCTGTAGACCAAGCCTCAGGTCTTGCTCCCCTGCATCCGGTAACCCCAATTTTATTCTTTATCTCAGCAGGTTTTCTTTTAAAATAAAAAAATCTTGACTTAATGTGTGTGTGTGTGCATGTGTGCACGCATGTGTGTGTGTGTGTTTGTGTGTGTGTGTGTGTGTATACAGGCACATACATGCTAGTGTACACATGTAGGAGTCAAGTACACATTTTAGGAGTCAGTTCTTTCCTTCCACCATGTTTCCAAAGGACCAAATTCAGTTGTCGGTCTTGGTGACAAGTTGCTTACTGAGTTATCTCACTGGCTCCTTTTCCCTTTTTAGATTCTAAACATATATGATAATACCAAGCATTTTTCTGGTGTCTGGCATATTTCATTTAGTGTGGAGTCATCTAGGTTCATCCATGTTGTAATGTTGTACAGAATCCCACTGTTAGAATATGAGAAACAGTCCACATAGGCTTATAGACAACTTATGTTGCTTGGTCTTTCATTTTTATAAAGCTAGGAAGCGTAGGAGCTAGGCGTGGTGTCACAGCGTCATCCCAGCAGAAGGGCAAAGATGTGAGTCCAAGACCATCTAAGTGACCCTGCCTCAAGGGGGTAGGGTACCTTTTCTCTGCATCATCATCATCATCATCATCACTCCTTCTCTTTTCTTGACAATAGTCATCCTTACAGGGGTCAGGTGTATCTTCTAAAAGTTCTGTGCTGGTGATAAAATCTAGGCTTTGTGTGTGGTAGGCAGAGCACCCCCAGTGCCATACATCCCACCTTATGGCCCTTTTCCTTTGTATTTCTCCAGTGAGCAATGGTGGCAAGCGCCTCTTTAAATATCCAATGACCATTTTTATATTTTCCTGGAAAACATCTGTCCAGATATTTTGCTCCTTTTAAAACTGAGTTGTTTTTTTACTACTGACTTCTTTACATAGTTTAGATATTCACCCTTTGTCAGGTTTGTGGCTTGGAGATGTTTTCTCAGCTGCAGGTTGCCGTTTTGTTGACAGATCCTCTTGCTGTGCAGAACCCTTCTGTTGTAGTCCTGTCACAGTTAATCTCATGTGTCAGCTTGGAGAGAGAATGCTTGGAGATGACTGGAACCCCCTCTGGCTGTGTCAGCGTGGGCATCCTCAGAAATGCTTATCCGATGGGAGAATGTCCATCCTGGGTGTGCACAGAATCCCACCTAGAGGCCAGATCCCACGGAGGATCAAAGAGTCAGGAGGAGGTGGCTCTCACACAGGCTTACTCTTTGTGTCCTGGTTGTGATGCGGTGAGGAGATCTGTCCCATCATGTCCTCTCTTATTCTTGTATAGCCTAAACTTCTGTGATGGCAGCCTAAAGGCTAATGTCAAGGTATTCCCCCTTTTGTCTTCTTCTGGGAGTATTAGGCTCAGGCCTAATGTTTAGGTCTTCTATTCATTTTGCACGTGAGTTAATTTTTTTGTGTGTATGGCGTAAGATACAGGTTCAGTGTTGTTATTTTACATGTGAAGACTTAGTTTTCCAAGGATCTTTTTTTCTGAATTGGTTCGTATTTTGAAGGAAGTGAGTTCATAGTTGGAAACAGTCCCCAAAACTTTAACTAAAGGATAGGGTAATTTATTTCAATCCTAAGTCCTGGCGTGAACTGTGAAAAACTGTTATCCCCACTCATTGCTGCATCAATGCTTGGGTGGTCATGGGAGAGAATACCAATCAGGATAAGAGGATTCCTATAGATCTGTAATCTTGTGACACTAAAGATGAATGAAGGGAATGTTATAAACCACCAAATCATCCTGGAAGCTTAGATAAAACTTAAGTATTTCCTACAACATACAAGAGATGTATCCGGTATTCAACACTGAAGTAATGGCCTCTAATGTCTGGAAAATCCGCTGTCTGCTCCAATGAATTATATCCATATAGTGCACTAAAATGCCAAGTTCCGTGTGAGAAGAGGAGTGCATCTCAGAAAAGGAGCATGTGAGGTGTAATAATCAGGCCACAAAAGGAAATAGTTTTCAAAATTTATGTAGTGAATCAATATTTTGAAAAATCCAACACCAGTTTCCAAGAGATGGTTCTTTACCCTTGTCCCTCTTATTGTCTTGTTGGAAATTAGTTCATCAAACATGTTTGAATTTATGTTACATCTCTATAAACTTCCCCCAATGATCTAGTCGCTCTCTCCCTCTGTGTGTGTGTGTGTGTGTGTGTGTGTGTTTAAAGTCATTGGCCAGCAAGCTCTAGGGATCCACCTTCTCTGCCCGATTCAGGGCTGGGGTTAAAAGTACTGACCTCCTGGCTTTTACATGGTTATCTCCTCAGTGCTTAGCTTATAAGTTTTTATGCTAGCAGCATACTGTTTCAGTTCCTATAGTTTTGTAATAGTATTTTTTAAAAGTATTTATTTTTAAGCCAAGGCTCAGGCTGTTCTTGAATTCCTTTTTCCTCCTGGTTTTAAGCAATCTTCCTTGTTTCACATGGACTGTGCCTGGCTTTACAGTAGGAAACGTGAGGCCCTGATTCTGTTTTAGTCTTGTGTGTGTGTGCGTTCACATGCACATATACATGCACATCCATGAGCAGGTCATCATGTAGGCATGGAGGTCAGAGGGCAACCTCAGGTGTTGGTCTTAACCTTCAACCTTGTTTGACAGAGAACCTCATGACTACTGTGTATGCCAGGCTAGCTGGCCCATGACCTTCAGGGGACTCTCCTGCCTCTGCCTCCTGTTTCAGCACAGCGGCTCTGGGCCTGCGTGCACATTTGTCGTGTCTGGCTTTCATGTGAATGCTCAGGCTCCGAGCTCAAGTCCTCATGTTTTCTTCACAGCAGACTTTTTACCTGCTGAACCACCGACCCGGCCTTGGTTTTGTTTTCTCTGGATTGCCTTGGTTATTGAGGTTTATTTATGGCCTGCTTGAAAATTTTAGATTTGTTTCTATTTCTGAAAGGGTACTATTGGAATCTTGATAGAGTCTGCATAACATTTAGATGTCGCTTTGGGTAGTATGGACATTTTAACAATATCAGTTACTTCAATCCATGGGTAGAAGTATCTTTTATTTCTGTCTGCTTAAATCAATAATCCGTCTCTCTCCCTCCCCTTCTTTTTTCCCCCCTTCTAACTCCCATTCCTTCCCCCCCTTTTCCTTTGACAGGCTCTCACTGTGTGTCTTATCTTCTCTGATTTCATTTTGAAATGCTTTTTTATTAGAGATACAAATCTTTTACCATCTTGATTAAATTTATTCATAAGTATTTTGTTTTTTTTAGATGCTGTCGCATTTTGATTTCTTTTTCAGATAGGTTGTTTTTATTCAGAAATACAACTGACTTTTAAAGATCAGTTTGAATCTAAAACTTTACCAAACTCACTCACTAGTTCTTTTGTGGACTCTGTTGTTTTCTGTGTATAGTTTCATACCATTTGCAAATAGAGATAATTTTGTCCTCACATTTCTGGTTTGTATGCTTTTTATGTCTTTTTCTTCTATAATATTGCTAGAATGTTTGGTTCACTATTGAGCAGTTGTGGCAAGAGTTGGCCCCTTATCCTATGGATGATCCTCCTGTTATGATATCAGCTGTAGGTTGTCATAGTCATTAAGCAACTTATTATTTCTCATTGCTTGTATGTCTCTGTATGGTAATAAGCATGTGAGTGTAGGTGCCTGGTCCTGGGGAGCTAGAGTTACAGGCTGTAGGGAGACACCTGGTATGGGTGATAAGGACTGAACTCAGGTCCTCAGGAAGAACAGCAAGCACTCTTAGTGATGGGCCACTTCTTCAGTCCCCATAGTCTTTATTATCTTGAGAAAATGTTTTTTGTTTATAAGCTGTTGAGTTTTAAAAATTTACTTTTTAATGTATCTGTGTGCACAATGTGTACATGTATGAGTGTGTGTGTGTGTTTCTTAAAGTGTGTGTAGGTCAGAAGACAAATTTTAGGAGTTTCAGGTTGTTTTTCTTCATCCACCTGTGGCAGAGGCTTTCTTGTTTCTGACATGCTAGCTTGCTTCTGAGCTTGTGGATTATTATTATTATTATTATTATTTTTGTTGTTGTTGTTGTTGTTATTCGTGTCTCCACCTCTCACTTGCTACAAGAGTGCTATGATTACAGATTATGCTACCACATCTAGCTTTTTTGTGGGTGGGTTCCACAGATCAAACTCAGGTAGTTAGGGTTGTGCACCAAGTGCCTGTTCCTGTTACTGCTGAGCCAGCTGGCTGGCTTCTTTGTTTGCTTTAATCAAGAAAGGATACAGAGGGTCGACCAGATGGCCCAACAGGTCAGGGTGTTTGCCACTAAACCTTTTGAACTGAGTTCAGTCCTTAGAATCCATGTGGTAGAATGAGACGACTGACTTCCACAAGTGGTCTTCTGACTGCCACATGTATTGTGTGGTATGCTTGTACACACACACACACACACACACACACACACACACACACACACACACTGTTAAAAAGAAGGCTTTGCCAAGCACATTTTCCTTCCTTCCTTCCTTCCTTCCTTCCTTCCTTCCTTCCTTCCTTCCCTCCCTCCCTCCCTCCCTCCCTCCCTCCCTTCTTTCCTTTTCTTTTTTTCTTTTGTTTTATGAGACAGGATTTCATTGTGTAGCCCTGCCTACACAGTGTAGTACTAGAACTCACTCTGTAGACCAGGCAGGCCTCTAACTCACCAAAATCCACCTGCCTCTGCCTCCCCAAGCAAGCACATTTTCTGTAACAACTGAGATGATGTGTGTTTCCTTCCATTCTGCTAATGCTATATATCACATTGATTTGTAGATGTTCTGTTGTTCTTCCACGCTAAATACAGATGCTCCTTGGGTATGGTATGATCTTTTTTGTATGTTGTAGCATTTGGTTTGCTGTCATTTCATTAATTTTTTTTATCGTTAGGGTCTCTTAGAGACATTAGCCTGTTCTTGAGTATTTGTGTTTGGCTTTGGTGTCGAGGTGATGCTGGCCTTGTAAACAGTACTTGGAAGAAGTGGCCCTCTTTTTTTGGAAGAGTTTAAGGGGACTTGATATTAATTCTCATTTGAATGATTGAATTTGACCATGAAGCCACCTGATCCTTGATTTTTCTCTGTTGATATGTATGGAGGGTGGTATCTTAATTTACTGCATTTTAAAACTGTCGATTAACATGTAGTGACTCAAGTATCACACTATGCCCCATGCACATACACAACACCTGTATCCAGTGTGTGCTAATCACGGAACGCCAAGTAAGTGGTGGGATCTTTCTTTGAGATTTGGACTCCTAAACTATAGGAGGTACAAATGTAAACACCGCCTGAACTGAGATCTGGAGGAATGCCTACCCTGGCCCTTCTGGTGACTTTGGGGACTGTTTCAGTTACATTGTCAGGAAATACCTATGTGTTTAAGAAGAAAATGGCCAGATATTGAATTTTTTAATTATGTGGTGTGCTGGCTAGTTTATGTCAGCTTGACATAGGCTAGAGTCATTGGAGAGAAGGAGCCTTAATTGAGAAAATGTCTCCATAAGATCAGACTGTAGGCAAGCCTGTAGGGCATTTCATTAATTAGCGATAGATGGGGAGGGCCCAGTTCATTATGGGTGATGCCATCCCTGGGCTGGTGGTCCTGGGGTCTATAAGAAAGCGGCTGAGCAAGCTGTGAGGAGCAAGCCAGCAAGCAGCTTCCCTCCATGGCCTCTGCATCAGCTCCTGCCTCCAGGTTCCTGCCCTGTGTGAGTTCCTGTCCTGATTTCCTTCAGTGATGAACAGTGATGCTGAAGTGTAAGCCAAATAAAACTTTTCCTACCCAACTTGCTTTGGTCATGGTGTTTTATCCAGCAAAAGTAACCCTAACTAAGACATATGGCTCACATATTAAGATTTGTGTAGACTCAAAATAAGATCAGGTATTGTAAAGCAAATGCTATCAGAATTTTTGGTTGTAGATTGGGAAAATGTTACTGCAAATTCAATTATTGTTAAATAAGATTATTATGTTGAAATTTTTTACATTATACCTGTAGAATTGAATTCTTGCTATTATTATAAAATCTATTATTTTGAATTTAATGTTCCTAGAACACATCTATGGAATCTTAAATTATAATACTTCATTTAAGATACATAGTTAATGAAAAGTTACTTGGTTATGAAATGAGTGAGTATTTTAAAATTTCAGGTCAAGTTTAACAATAGAGATAGAGCTTGTGACCCTCATATTAAAGTTAAGTTGGGGGTGCACAGAGCTTCCCAGATATGTCAGGTCTGGCTTTCATTCTGATGTCTATGGAAAAGTGTTAGCAGTTCTCTGATAGCTTTGTTGATTCCCTTAAACATGGAGAATTGTCCTTTAGGATTTATTACAAGGGGCTTGTAAGAAAAAGGTCACTGCTGGTTTTTCTTAGGCTTCAGATGCTGAAGAACAGTTTTATACCCTTAAGAGTGGGGCTTAAGCTGGGGCAGCATCAGCTTTGCTCTCTCCAGCTAATTATGACTAATACCATTGAGTTCCTGCCACTCCAGTTCTTTTTCATTTGGCTTTTCTAAGAGAATGCCTGCTAATAAGCAAAGCCATAGATGAGTAGAGGATAAAAATAATTGTGTGCTTCATTAACCATCAGTCCATAGCCTCACTTCTATTTAATGTGGGGAGGATGGTTAGCTTTGGAAAAAGTGCTCTATTGAGCTATTTGTTGTGTGTGATGGAGCCATTCTAGCATCAAAAACAGACCTTGGGGCGATTTTCCTTAGTGCAGTATGTGGAGAAGAGTCAGAATTAATATCATCACCCTCAGTACATACATGGCTGCATAAGCACGCTAAAATCTCCTGCTTTTATTAAAGGTGAAATGGCATGGTTTTTATAAATTATTTTTAAATTAGCATTCAAAGTAGCAAGCTTACTATGGCGCTTTTATATATATGTGTGTCATCATCTTTGTTGTAGTTCACTCCTCCCCCTCCTCTCCTGTGCTCTCATTCTCTGTTGGCTCCCTTTCCCTCACCATAGACCTTTCTTCTGTTTTCATGTCACGTATTCTATTAGCCTCTCTTCCCCCTCCCCAGGAAGGTCTCCTGTTCCTCAGGCCTGGTCCCCCTTCTAGTGTTCTTACACAGACATACATCTCACGCCATGGATACACTTTCACAGTTTAAATGCAGGTTTCACAGGCTAGAGATCATGAGCTATCTGTCGTTCTGAGTGGCTTTGTGTGTCACGTAAGTACTTGCAACCCTGAACATTTCCTTGCAAATGTCATGATTTCATCTTTCTTTTAAAATTTGCTTGGGTACATGTAGCACATTTTCCTTCAAAAATTTATTAGTATGTGCCCGTGTCTGTATGTGAGTATGTATATGCACATGAGTGCAGGTCCCACAGAGTTCAGAGATGCCAACGCTCTCTGAACCTGGAGTTACAGGTGAGCCACCTGATAGGGTCTAGTAGGACTTGAACTCAGTCTCAGGGAAGAATAGCACGTGCTCTTAACCATCGAGCCATCTCTCTACCCACTTACCACATTTTCTTTATTCATTGTTGGTGTTTGTCTCAGCTTGCATGCTTTTTATCAATAATGTCATCTCTTATAAATGTTCTAATATTATTCTTTCCCTGGGAAAAAGTTATCATGGAGACTTAGAGCCTCTCTGACTACCAAAGACAATCTGGATGTTTCATTACGAATTTCTGATGTACAGTCTGCTGTATTTTAATGAGATATTTGGCTTTGATAACTTAAAGTAATTTAGTTGTAAAGTCTTTAAAGTTGTCTGGAAAAATATAGTTCAGTGCTTTTCCCTTCGGATGGAACCATAAGTTTAGAATTTGGCTTGATATAACATGACTCATTGAGAATTTTAAAAAATAATTTACAACTGACTGTGATCAGAGTATAGTACAAGAAAAAATTAATTCAATACAATATAAATTACAAATAAAATACTATGTGGCCATGTAAAGAGGTAAGTTCTAATGGCTGTATCCCATCTTATTTTCCATGTAGCATCGTTGCTTATCCCTGCTGGTAGACCTCTCCCAAGTTTCACACCAGAAGACCTGGTATGTAGCTTGTCTCTTCATTGAAGGGTGGCAGAAGGTTGAGGGCAGATGTAGTTCTCAGGCCTCGGCTTGAGTGAGAGGAGTTGTAGAAAACCAGAAGTTCCTATGCCTTGGAAAACCCGAGGAGCCCTGCAGCGAATGGATCTCCACTTACCCTGGTCTCCCACAGTCGTCGGCCTCACGTGGTAACTGCAGAGTATGGGGGTTTAATGTGTGGTGTATGTTCATGCCTGGTGCCTCTGAAGGAGATATCTTTTCCCTGGTTTTCTTTTCTTCAATAGTAGAGTCATCTGATACTTTTCATTCTGTTTAAGTGTTTTTGCTTGTTTTTACTTTGATAAAAGTAAAAACTGTTTCACCTTCTCAAGGACTTGGAGGCAGGTAATAAAATTATATGTTTTTGTAGTATTTATAGAAAATCGAGTAGCTTTTAGATAGAAAGGCACACTTTTCCACATTTCCTTCTCTTCCATGGCACTGATGGTCAGAATCCATGATCTTTTTCACGCCGTCTTTAGGTCCATGGACTGCCTTTCCGGGGTGTGAAGCCCAGCACACTCCGTGAGGATTTTCTTGAGAATGACTCTGTTTTGATAGGAGACCAATGGGACGTCTCAGTCTTTGAGATTTATGGAGACATCCTCCTTTTCCTTGATTGCAGAATACTATTCTGTCAAAAGTGAAAACACATTTATAAAGCAAACCCTGAAAGAGCCTATTCCCCGAGATAATCGTTGTAGTTGTTTAGAACGGAATCACTTATTCCCTGAATGGGTAAACAGTAAAATTGCTCTCTTTGCTGTTCCTGAAATATCCTCTCCCTCTCCCTTTTCTCCCCTCCCTCTTCTCTTCCTTCCTCCTTCCTCTTTCTGCTTTCTTTCCATGGTCCTCTCCTTGACTAAGAAGAGCTCTCTTTGCTGGTAAAGTAAGATCCGCTGTAGTAGCTAAGCAATAGTTCATTGGTGGACATTTTCTAACTTTCTGTTTTCCATCTTCTAATATAGAATTTTATTGGTTATATTTGCACATGTCTCTTTATGAGAAAATCAGGTAAATTCCTAGAGGCTGAATTTCTGAGACACGAGCATGCATGTTTTTCATTTTGACGGTTGCAAAATTGTTCTTCCAAAGAGTTGTCTTAGTCAGTGTGCATTCTATATAAATAGTGGCCTGAGAAAAGCAGTTTTTACCACACCCTCAGCAACACTGCATGTTGCTTATGCCAAAGTAGAGCATAGCTCTTGTTTAAGGGGAGAGAGTGACCACAGCCTCAGAACATGGGTTCAGGCTGCTGTGAATGATGTGTCTATCGCAGAAATGTTTATGTGAGCTTTGATAATCACAAAACAAGACACACACCTGTGTTTAGTAAATGTGTGACGGACATCAGGCTCGCAGGCCACAGCGGAGAAGTGATGCCTCCGGCCCAGTCTTGGCTTCTGGGTTGGGAAAGCTAGGGGCCTTTCTATAGATTCCAAAGGCTCAAAATGCCAGTCAGAAGATGTTAGATCAGACACATAGGTGGCTGATGCATGGCTGCTATGGGGGACTAAACAAATTCCAGAATAATTTTGGCTCTCAATCTGCACCATTATAACTCTCTATAATGACGAAGTTCTAGATAGCCAATCAGTTTGCATAATCTTTGACAGTGATTTGCCTTTTCAGGAACTTTAGTTCACACGTATCTCTTACGTTTTTGCAGATCTGATAGACAAAAATGTTTCTTTGTCTCAATTTAGTGGTTTTTAGAAATCCTAGGTTTAATTATATAAAATTATATAGTATAGATGAACTATTATATATACTTTAAAATGCAGCTAAAGACCAATTTACAATCTGGAAGATCCTTGCAAACTATGACTCTTACATTTGGCCTCTGAGAATCAGTGGTCCAGGCTTAGCTGTGCCCTGGACCAGTGTTGTGTGAGGGTGTCCATTCTAGTCATTATGATTTACTGGCCTCATGGCTAACTATTGCAATTGAACTCCTCTTGATGGAACGATATGAACCAAATGTTAACATGCTGTTCAGTTAGAGAACTTAGCCTTAAATGTTTATTTTAAGGGTACATTTTTCTGTGTGAGGGTGTTGGATTCTCTGCAACTGGAATTACAGACAGTCATGAGGTGCCATGTGGGTGCTGGGACTTGAACCTGGGTCCTCTGGAAGAGCAGCCAGTGCTCTTAACCACTGGGTCATCTCTCCAGCCCAGCCTTAAATATTAAGTGTAGTCAAACTATGGTCTAGAGAATCATATTTTTGACTCCCTGTGATAGTATAGCAAAAGACATAATTCTGGTCCTTTTATAACTTTCTAACAAACTTCTGTTCTGTCTAGAACACCCCCGGTTGTGGAGCAAACGTTGCCTTTCCTGGCTATCCAATCCACGCTCCAGCAGGCGTGACCCTGCAGACCACGTCCGGTGAGAGCTATTCTAAAGATGCTCATTTTAGCATGGACATTAAATTATGTGATCTTTTAAAAAGTATTTGTTCTTGAGAATTTCTCATGTATTTTGGTTGTGTCAACCTTTAACCACCCCCTACTTCCTGAAAGGTTTTGTGAGTTTTAGTAAAGTGTACGCTAGAGGAGATAAGAAACTCTAATAAAATGTTTAAAGTAGAACATATTAAATAGCAGTTGTGATTGTGAGGAAAGCAGTCACACAGAAGAAACTAACTGGGCCGGCCATTCCCAGTTCTCTTTCC
This sequence comes from Ondatra zibethicus, assembly GCA_004026605.1. Classification (NCBI taxonomy): domain Eukaryota; kingdom Metazoa; phylum Chordata; class Mammalia; order Rodentia; family Cricetidae; genus Ondatra; species Ondatra zibethicus. Next base: position 39,010 of record PVIU01017100.1, read on the forward strand.
TATGAATTAGAGACTTAGTATACATTCAAATTAAATTCAAGTTAACTAGCTTAATTTAATTCTTTTTAATTAAAAATATGAAATTAGGGGCTGGAGAGATGGCTCAGTGGTTAAGAGTACTTATTCCTCCAGCAGGTCTGGGTCCAATTCCCAGCATCCACCTGGTAGTTCATAGCCATCTCCAACTCCAGGACCAGGGGCTCTGATGCCCTCTTCTGACTCACATGAGTGCTGCATGCACATGTGCACGTACATATGTGCTGCAGAACACACGCTCATGCACAAAAGTGAACCTTAAAAAAGTAACAAAGTGCAAAATTACGTTTTATTTCTTTATTTGGGTATTTGTGGGGGTGGGGATATGTGTGTAGGGAGGTCAGAGAACACCTTGTGTGTGTGTCTGTGGGGGTGGGGTTATGTGTGTAGGAAGGTCAGAGGACACCCTGTGTGTGTGTCTGTGGGGGTGGGGATATGTGTGTAGGGAGGTCAGAGGACACCTTGTGTGTGTGTGTCTGTGGGGGTGGGGTCATGTGTGTAGGGAGGTCAGAGGACACCTTGTGTGTGTGTGTGTGTGTATTTGTGAGGGTGGGGATGTGTGTGTGTATATTTGTGGAGGTGGGGATATGTGTGTAGGGAGGTCAGAGGACACCTTATGCCTGTTGGTTCTTTCCTTCCACCTCGTGAGTCTGGGAGGGTCCCTTCTCAGGAGCCGCTTGAAGAGAGCACAGATGCAATGATGGAATGCCGCTCTGAGGCAGCTTGCTGCCCCATGCATCTCAGTTTTAGCAAATGTAAAGGGAAAGCGTGTGTACTGGCTGGTTTCATGTCAACTTGACACAGGCTAGAGTCATCAGAGGAAGGAGCCTCAGCTGAGGAAATCCCTCCTTGAGATTCACCTGTAAGGCATTTTTCTCATTTAGTGATCAGTGGGGGAGGGCCCAGCCCATGGTTGGTAGTTCTATCCCTGGGATGGCAGTTCTGGGTTCTATAGGAAGGTGGGTAGAGCAAGCCATGGGAAGCAAGCCAGTAAGCAGCTCCCCTCCATGGCCTCTGCATCAACTCCTGTCTTGGGGATCCTGCCTGTTTGGGTTCCTGTCCTGACTTCCTTCAGTGATGAACAGCAATGCTGAAGTGTAAGCCTAATAAACCCTTTCCTCCCCAGCTTGCTGTTTGGTCCTGGTGTTTCATGGCAGCAATGGAAACCCTAGCGGAGACAGCATGTGCCTCTGTTTCTGCAGTGCATGAGGCTAATGCCTCCTTTCCTACCCCACAGTTGATGGCTTAGGAGAAAGGACAGGCTTGCAGGGCTTCTCTTGGTTGGAAAATGTGCAGGCTTACTTGGGTTGCTGTGAAGTTTAAGTATGTAATTCAACACTAGAAAATAGGTGCCTTCGGAATATTATTTTAAAGGAAAGAGGGAGAAAAGGTTTCGTGTGATGAAATTTTAAGTACATAAAATACATTTTCCATGACTGCTTGTTAAAATTTCGTTGGGTATCAATAACATCCTTTTTTCAAATAGAAGAGACTAAATAATAAATAAATATGGATTAAATATTGGTGGTCTGTATGCCCAAAATATATCAGTTAAAAATAGAGGGGAAAGTCTAGAGTTAAAATAAAAACAAATGTATTTTTTAAAAAGTAATGAAAATTTATTGCAGAAATCACAAAATATCTTAAAATAATTCCTAGAGACAATCACTATTAGCTTATTCATATATTAATTTATTCATTGAAATAAATTAGAATTCTCTTATATTGGGCTGAGGAATTGGCAGTGGGTAAGAGTGCTTACACAGCAAGACCTGAGTTCGAATCCCCATCACTTATGAAAAAAGTCAGTGCTGTGCAGAGCAGACAGGAGGATCATGGGAATTTCTGGTTGCCAGCCTAGCTCCTGCCTCAAGGAATGAGGCAGAGAGAGTAATAACTTGGGACACCGATGTCCTTCTCTGGGGTCTGTGAGCACACCTGTGGACACCACACGCACACTGCCCACAAGAATGAAAGAGAAACGCATTATACTTACCATTTCGTTTTCTCCTTTTTAAGGTCACCTTTACAAAGTTAATGTGCCTGTTATGGTGACACAGACTTCTGGAAGAACAGATATTCTCCAGCACCCATTCCAGCAAGTCCTGCAGCAGCTCGGGCAGCCTTCAATAATACAGAGCGGCATTCCACCATTGCACCCGTGCTCTCTTCCAGCGGCTCCCGAGAAGTCCCACAGACTGGACCCTGTGCTGCTACAGCCTACCATTCTGCATTCTGCTCCGGTAGATAGGAAACACTTGGAAAATGCTACCACAGATAGGCGTGGGCTCCCTGGAAATGAGCATAAGACCGTGCCCGAAGCTTTGCTGAGGTCACAGGAAAGCTCTCAGTACCTTCCTGGTGTGGGGTTTGCGCCTCACGTCACTCTAGCAGAGTCTAGCCTGGAGCCGGTGCTCAGTGTCTCAGCAAACATGACTCAGAATCTGCATGGTAGTCCTTTCCCCCAGGGCCCCCAGGGCCCCCAGGGCCCCCAGAGCCCCCAGGGCCCTCACCATCACCACATGCTTGACGGGCAGCTTCATGGCCTTAAAGACAGGATGCATGGATGCGATTCTGTAAAGCAACTGAGGAGCACTGAGGAACCCAGCAAACCCCCTACATCAGAGAAGGTAGAGTTCTCTGTTCATCTTCTTGATATTAGGAAATAGGCGATGGCCTGTGGTTAGATTTTCTAGGTTTTTCTTTTGAGGTAAAAGATGAATCAGAATTATATATTATTATTTTTCCCATAGAAAATTGTTTCTCTTTCTGTGGTATCATGGTAAGTTTCAAATGTCAGTTTGACTTAGGGGAAGAGAGAGGAGGTAAGTATGGTAAAAATGTTGTATGGAATTCTTAAAGAATTAATAAAATAATATATTAAAATCAAAGACAATTTCATTTTCTCTTTACAAACATAAACTCTTACAGGTAATTTCATTTATCCAGTTTAGTGTTATATAGAAAATGAAAATTCATGGTCAGATAGTATTCATCCCCTAGTCCACCCACAGTCAGTACAGGGGACAGTTGAGTACCACCTGACATTTTATCTTCAGAATATTGAAATTTCTTTTTCCTTTATTTCCCCTACCTTTTCTTCTTGCCTAATCCTTTCCCCCATTTTTCTTTCTCTCTTTCTTCCTTTCTTGTCTTCTTCCCCTCCCCCTCCTTCCTTTTCCTCTCTTCTCTCTCTGTCTCTTACGTTACTGGGATCTCACCAGGCCTGGCAGATGCCCGGCAAGCATTGAACTGCATCCTCATCCTCTAACTATTACAAGCTAGGAGGAAGACAGGGTACAGTGTGGAGGATGGTGGGTACAGTGTGGAGGATGGTGGGTACAGTGTGGAGGAGGATGATGGGTACAGAGATGGAGGAGGATGATGTGTACAGTGTGAAGGATGATGGGTACAGTGTGGAGGATGATGGTACAGTGTGGAGGATGATGGTACAGTGTGGAGGATGATGGTACAGTGTGGAGGATGATGGTACAGTGTGGAGGATGATGGTACAGTGTAGAAGATGATGGGGACAGTGTGGAGGAGGATGGGTACAGTGTAGAAGATGATGGGTACAGTGTGGAGGATGATGGTACAGTGTAGAAGATGATGGGGACAGTGTAGAGGATGATGGGGACAGTGTGGAGGATGATGGGGACAGTGTGGAGGATGATGGGTACAGTGTGGAGGATGATGGGGACAGTGTGGAGGATGATGGGTACAGTGTAGAGGATGATGGGTACAGTGTAGAAGATGATGGGGACAGTGTGGAGGATGATGGGGACAGTGTAGAAGATGATGGGTACAGTGTGGAGGATGATGGGGACAGTGTGGAGGAGGATGGGTACAGTGTAGAAGATGATGGGTACAGTGCAGAGGAGGATGGTACAGTGTAGAAGATGATGGGTACAGTGTGGAGGATGATGGGTACAG
>PVIU01017101.1:0-35042 GCA_004026605.1 Ondatra zibethicus
GTGGCTATTGTGAAAGGTGATGTTTCTCTGATTTCCCTCTCGGTTTCTTTATCCTTTGTGTATAGGAGGGCTACTGATTTTTTTGAGTTGATTTTGTATCCTGCCACTTCACTGAAGGTATTTATCAGCTGTAGAAGTTCTTTGGTAGAGTTCTTGGGGTCACTTATGTACACTATCATATCATCAGCAAATAACGAAAAAAGATTTAAGAGGCGAAACTGGAATTGACAAGTTCATTAAAACCTGACAATAAGTGTTCAGTAGTGTCCTTCAATCTGAAGATTCAGACCAGTTGTTAGTTCATTAGGCCACAGAACTTCTCAACTACAAAGTCAGACTATGACATTCTTGAACCTGGAGTTGGTTCCTAAGTTTATAATAATTAATACACTACAACTAATGTCCGTTCAATTTGAAGGCCAAGCATATTACACCCGAAGAACATATCCACTGATGAGAAATTATCACAAAGAAATGAGGTAATATGTGAACAAACACCATGAAAATGTGAAAGTACTATCATGTAACTATATAGGGAACACTGCTGTTTTGTAAATGGCCTATAACTCTGATTCTTGTATGTAAAATCATTCTTTCTTTTAAAGTCAGAAACAATACAAGGATTTGAACCATGGTTATTTAATTTTTCACTAAACTAAAGGTGGTGGAAAATTGAATAAAACAAGAAAAAGGAGGATTTACAAAGATGTAGTAGAATTACTCTATTTCAGATTAGTAAAAGAGTAACTTATTAAGAACAAAGAATCATTAATGTTTACTCAGTTCTAATATGCACAAAGAAGACTCAAAGGCATATTGCTGAATATTATCCTAGGGAAAAAAATGAAAGGAGAAAATTTTTACCCAGTAGCCTTTAGTTTACACAAATGGATTAGAGTTACAAAATGAAAGGACTATAATTTCCATTGGATTCAATATGCAAATCAAGGCGAGCAAGCAGGTTCTGCAGGTAAGTGTACCTCTGCCAAGCAGCCTGACATCCTGTCTTTGATCCCTGGGACTCACATGGTGGAAAAAGAGATTTGACTTCTGTGAGTCGTTCCCTGAACTTCACATGTACACACATACCCTCCAGCATACCCACATACACAAAGTAAATAAATGACTTTTTAACATTTCTCCAAGAGAAATGGAGAAAGAAGTTTAAAAATAATTGTTTAGTCCAACACCAGTCCAGCAAATACTATATATATATAATATATATATACTATAATTATGCAAAACTATTTTATACTATACTACCAACTAGGGCTTCCTGATAAGCCCAGACTACTAAACAACAGCAAATCAAAGTAAACACAGGTCAGTCACAAGTGGTCCATGCAACAGAACTCTAACAAACTTTAGATTCTACAATATTTTCTTATAGATGTATCTCTCTCAACCTATACCAAAAACATACTGCAAAATTATTTTATGTATATAATAAGATTAAATTCATGAATAACTTTTTGATCCCTGAATTTGATTTTATCTTCCATATATTCAAAAATTTAATACAGTTTATGCTACCTCAGTAAGTATCTTAGATTCATATTTTGTAACATTCTTCATTCAGAAAAAGCTTTACCATTTTAGATTTATGTGGCAAAGTACACGGAGAGCCTAAGATGACAAGGTAATGTGTATGCAAATGCACTGACAACTATTCTATAGAGGATCAGGAGTATTTATCATAATAACACAGCAAAGGATATCAAGAAATTACAAGTGCTCATCAGTGAACCTATGTATTTGTGTTCAGATATTTTTCAGAAATTTCTCTTTTAAATATTATATAATGAAGCAAATACTATTTTTACTACAATAGATCCAAATAGTATGACAGAACTAAAAGAATATAGAGCCATATGCTTTATTCATATGAAAAAAGTAGCATAAGCAGAGAAAAAGTAAGGGAAAAGCCAGTGACTGGCTGAAAATATACTAAGTATGAGTAGGAAATGCTACTCCATATGCCACAAGCTAGATTCTTCTAAATCAACTTAAAAACTTTATATAATTTCCTATACTTTTTATATGAACCAGAAGCTAATTTGCTTACAGAATTTTCAAGTGTATAGAAAAACTGTCATAATTACTTATATCTTTTGATTATTATATAATGAATATATCACATTTTGATGATTATTAAACTAGATGATTTTTAAATTTTAAAAATTTGACTTTTAAACTAGATTTTGCAGAGCTTAGTTTACACAAAAAAATTAAATTATTTACATATTTCTGGTTCAAAAAGAAAGACTTATGTAAAAATAGATTAATTTATTTACTTAATTTTATTGTTTTAATTTGGGACTCAAGGTCAATGCCAGAGCCCTGTTTGCACTAGACAGGCACTCTACTACTGAACCATATCCACAGTCCTCTTTCTGATCTGTATATAATATTCTGAAACAGCTAGCCCTGGAGAGGTAGAGAGCTAGAGAAGAGAGAAGGGAATGGAGAAGAGGAGAAAAATGAGAAAGAGAAGTCAAGGAGGGAAGGAGGTAAAGGAAAAGGGATAGAAGGAAGGAAAGAGAGAAGAGAAAGAAGTAGGAAGAGGAGGAGAAAGAAGAAAAAAGGAAGGAAAGAAAAGAATATGAAAAAGGGAAAAGCATCACATTCAAGAAACATTTTATTGAGAGATACTCTATCCCTATTTCAATATCCAAAGTTTAACAACTATTCTTGGTTAGCAATGCAGGCAGATATTTCTGTGAGTGCTAACAAAAAACAACAGCAACTACCAAGTGAAATGGATTTGTAAATTCTTCAGAGTAGCTACTGGCTCTTTGCTACCCTTTAGAAAGGCTAAACTGATCATCAAACTTGGTATTTTTATTCTCTGCATCATCAAATGCCAGTGTGTATCGCTCACTGTCACTGACAGTTTCTATGGGAATGGCAGGTGAAAACAGAACTTAGGCCCAACATGCTTCACTCTGTTTTTCTGATTTAACCTATGAAATCGGTAAGTTATTGGATCTTCTCCTCTGACAGAATCTTCAACTACAAACAATGAAGCAGCTTTTTTTCTAGGTCTACCAATGACAAGGAAGATGAAGTATTTCAAAATGAAATGTAAAAACCACACAAAAGATTTTGGAACTTGCCAGTACTCAACAAGCGGCCCACACCAGTTCTCATGCTTGTCTATCATCACAAAGCAGAGACAATTCTCATATTATTTCATCTGAAAGAACCTTCTGTTCTTTTCCTGCTATTAGGGGAGCCAAACTGGGATTGTGCTGTGCCTCTTTCAGAACAGAAAGCAAGAAGGTCACATTCCAGGCTCAGCATAAAGGATCTGGTGGTATATGGGTAAGCAGAGAACACAGTGCAAAGAAAGCACCGGGACAGTTACAAAATATAACAATCTTTATGAGAGGTCCCTAAAAAAAGCCCTGAACAACAAATTAGAAAACATTAGCGCAGAGCCCTACCTTACAGATCTTATAGAGAGATTCCTGTCCATCTCCTCCAGTGTCTTTGAAGTAATCATGAGCAGGAAATGTACGATGGATATCTCGAGTAATTACACTCTCCTGTGCAGAGTCCTAAACAGGAAAACAAAAACCAGAGTTGAGTATTCATGTAAAAATTTCTTTTCAATTATGTAAAATAACATATACATAAAAATTTAAAGGATATAAAAAGCATACCTAAAAAACTAGTCTTTCAAAAGAACAAAAAACTAAAATAAAAAAGTCATCAGGGAGAGACAGGAAGTAAAGGCTATTGTAACCAAATCTGATGACCTGAACTTGGTCTCCAGGACCTATATGGTGGTAGGAGGGAACTAACTGTTGCAAGTCCTCTAAACAATACCCACACACATATACATACATATGTGCCCAATAAAATAAAATGAAAACAAAACAGAACAAAACCCTCTTTCTTTCTAACACAGTTTCATTACTTTACTTGAGATAAGTGCCACTACCAATTTTGTTCTTTCACGTGTATGTTTATACAGGTCTATGTATGTGTAGGTGTTTGTGTATGTTTATATGAGAAGACTGAAAGAAAAAATTTGTATACACATATTTCCAGAGACAAATCGTATGTTTCTTTCAATGACTGATATGAATTACAGACTGTTCTTTATCAAGACAGAATCAGTTTTTAAAAAGAAGGAAATAAAAAAAGAAAGTTATAAAAAAGTTTCTTGAAGAATCAGATTGGATTTATATTTTGACTTTTTAAAGATACAGTCATGGTTTATTACAGTAGAATTAATAAAAATCCAGAGACAGATATTGGGGTTCAATCTGAAGGTCAGCAAAGAAAAACAGTCAGCCACTGGCTGTTACCTCTACCTCAGTCCAAAATTAGGATTGCCATTTCGGACTGAGGTAGGGATAAGAGTCGGTGGTTGGCGGGATTGTTTTTCTGGCCTTCACATTGAACTCAAGTATCTATTGCTGTGTTTTTATTTTTCATGCTAGTTTGTCCTTTTGTATGTATGTATTTGCAATTCTACTAGTAGAATACACATCTGAAAGAATTCAGTGTACTGTAGTTATATGTTGAAAGTCAGGAGATACTTATCATTTTAATAAAAATTTCATGTGCACATTCATTGATTGCATTATGTAATTCTTTCATATTTTAATGCATCATTGTAAAAGGAAGATGTTATATTAAAAAAAAGAAGGAAATACATCTGTTCTCAGGAATACTCTATTAGCCAATTAACATTTTCTATTTTTCGATTTCATAAAGAACACTTTTGTATGTGTGTGTTTTGTTTTAAAGATTTCTAATTTATTGTTTTTTTTATGTTTGTGTGTGTTTGTACGAAATTATGTCACATGGGTGAAGGTGCCCACAAAGGACAAAAGAAAGCAGTAGAACCCCTGAAACTGGAGTTACAGTTGGTTGTGAGCCATAAGACATGAGTGTTGGGGACTGAACTCAATCAGGTCCTCCAGAATGCAACTCTTTTAACCATAAGCCATCTCTTCAGCCCCCTACAGGTGTGTACCTGTGCATCTCTCTCTCTCTCTCTCTCTCTCTCTCTCTCTCTCTCTCTGTGTGTGTGTGTGTGTGTGTGTGTGTGTGTGTTTTCAAGGATAAATTACCAAAAGTTCAACAGCTAGGTCATGTATACATTTTTAACTTTGTTTTGTCTTTTGGGTTGCTTTTAGGACAGGTATTCATGATGTCAAGACTAACTGAACTGGATTCTCCTGCCTCCATCTGCAGAGTACTGAAATTATAAGTAAGTGGAGTACTACACAGCAGAAAAAACAACGACAGCTTGAATTTTGCAGGAAAATGGATAGAGCTAGAAAACATCATTTTGAGTGAGGTAACCCAGACACAGAAAGAAAATTATCACATGTACTCACTCATAGGTTGTTTTTAAACATAAAGCAAAGAAAACCAGCCTACAAACCACAATCCCAGAGAACTCAGACAACAATGAGGACCCTAAGAGAGACTTACGTAGATCTAATCTACATGGGAAGTAGAAAAAGTCAAGATCTTCCGAGTAAATTGGGAGCATGGGGACCTTGGGGGAGAACTGAAGAGAGGAGGGGGGAGGCAGGGAGGGGAGCAGAAAAAAATGTAGAACTCAATAAAAATCAATAAAAAAATTCCTACACAGTAGTCATTAGAAACTATGCTTTGAATTGAATGTACGCTTATTTTTTGTTTCACCTGTGCCTTTTCATTAAGATTTGTGTCATATTGATGAGAATATATCAAACCCCCCCCCCAAAAAAAACCCCATGGAAATGGATGGACTTTTAAGGTTTATTTATTTAGAAGTATATTGTGTATGGTTATCCATTCAAGCCAATGGAAGCAATTTCAGTGAAATAAGTAGAGAGGAAAATTCTATTGCAAACAGAGTGTGTTTTAAGGTATGTATACTGACGGAAAAATGAAGTCTTTGGAATCATTTATTCTAGCATTATAATAGTATGTTCCTTCTCACACTGGCACCAGGCTGTAGTAACCTCAGAAGTGCTGCATCTTAAGTGAGTTTTGAAAGATTATTTGTTAGTGTTCTATTTGCCTGGCCTTAGAATCTCCTATTCTTTTTGAGTCTTTCTTCCTAACTATCTCAAGTACAAATCAATTTCCTTCAGAATTAATTTCATTGCTTTAAATTTGCCAACTTACCATGTTTTTTAAAATTTCTTATTCCACTTTCAAAATTAAATAACTACATAATGTAAAAAAATAAGTATGGATTACCATGCCTACTTGTACTTTCAGATTTGATACAGATATCCTCCCTCTAGAGCTGCCATAAAGATATGTACTTCAAATAATAATAGCACACATATTTCTTTACATTTGCTAAATAATGTGTTTTCTACCTTTTAATCATGGACAATATGGTAAATGAAACTTGAACCACAATCTTTTAAAGACTATAAACACTATAAACCACCCCCAACACACACACACACACACACACACACACACACAAAGACATATACTAGGCTAACTATAAAACTCATTCATTCTACAAATAAGAATCCTACAACCTAAAATATAGAAGCTTACATTTTAAAACATGAATTTAAGAAGTGTTTTTTTTTAAAAAGAGATTTGGAAAATGAAAGCAAAAAATTGTGTAAAATTCTGAACCTTGTTAAAAAAAAAGGCTGATTATTACCTTGATTTTAATTTTATCCTGGAAATGTTTGTTTTATCTCTCTTGAAATGTCAAGAAAACAAGACAAATACTTTGAATAACTTTAATGATAAAAATACTTTGTACAATTCAGAAAAGCATCAAAGACTGATAATTGCAAATTAAATAAGTGTATTGTTTAATGTCTTGCTTCCTCAAGGATTGAACAATCTTCTTTCTGCCTCATATCAGAAAGGGAAGGGATGTTTAAAATGTGAGTTGCTTTAATGACGATGGTTCCATCTCCTTGTAGCTGAGAAGTATACAAGGAGCAGGCAGCTGAACAGTCCAGTTAAGCCAGGCCCTTCTCTTGCTGCTACTTCATGCTGGGTGGTAATTAGATCATATGTCATGTAGAGAAAGAAAAGAAGCAAAGTGACAAGTTCCAAATCTGCTAGCGCACATTTGATAAGGCAGTCCAGAGGACATTCTTATGGCTTACAGGAATGGAACACTGCAGCTGAATAAACATGGAACTTCAATGTTTTAAATAGCATAAGTAAAAAGAATAGATACATAAAAAATTGACACTTGACAAGGCAATCAATTTTCAAACACAGTGAAGACTTGGGAGAGGTCTGGAAAAGGGTAAGACGAATGTTAATATATAAAAATTATATTACAGGGCTAAGGATTTGTATCTCAGTGGTGGAGCACTTGTTTAGCATGTGGGATCCTGAATATGAAAACCTGATAAGCACAGAGACAGAAATGGTCACTTTCCAAGTTTTACTTATGGAGGCTTCTCTTTCCATTGCACTTGTAACCTAGGTGAAACAAGATGAACAGAATGACACTGCCATGGGTGAACAACTTCAGGCACAAACAGGTACCCAGTGGTCCACAGGACAACTCTTTGGATTTTACAGGATATTTATGGGGAAAATCAGTAGACCCATCTTCCCTAGAAACTGCTTATACATGCACCATCATTTTAAGTTTACATGGTACCAAATAGTCTGATTCAGAGAAGTGAAATTGGTCAAAAATTTCTAAAAAGTATATCTGCATAACACCAAGCATAATTTTGTCTATGCATTCTTGATCTGCCTTATTTACAAACCAATAGTCAAAATAAGGAAAAATAAAACCAATACTTTTCCTTTTCTGTTTTTTTTTAAGTTCACCCAATGTAGGCCTTGAATGGACAACTACTCTTCTGTGATCACTATTTTAACTGCATCTAATTTTAAATGATATATAAATACAGACACAAGTATAATGAGCTATAATCTGGATGGGTTTTAGTACATCACATTGAAAGTTTGGTTCTAATTGGGGGATAATAGGAGGTTTAAAGGTGAAACACTGGGTCCTAGTGTATGATGGTTACTTCAGTGGGTGGAACACTGTCCTTGAAAAGAATTACTGTAGTTCTTGTGGATGTCAGGCTAAGTGTTGTAAGAAAATTGCTTGAAAAAGGAAGTAGTAGATCATCCTGATTCTAAGTTATCTTTCCCTCTTCACACATACTTTTACCACCATGAGGGCTCATCTGGGGTGCTAAAAATTACCCATACTTGGGTATTTTGTTATAAGAATAGACAGGCTAAGGTAATATGTAATGTTCAAAATAAAGGTACTTAGCAAGCCCATTACAAGTGTGTGTGTGTGTGTGTGTGTGTGTGTGTGTGTGTGTGTATGTGTGTGTGTGTGTATGTGTGTGTGTGTGTAAGTAAATGGGATCAAGAAACATGATGTGAAAAATACACAGAATAAACAAACAAACAAATAGATAAATAAACACCTTCTCTACCGGTTATTTTAAAATTCTCCATTTATTGCTGCCAAGTATAGTTACTTTACCCATCTTGTAACATCATACTGCTACTTCTCTCTTTTGAGGAATCACCCATCTGAAGAAGGATCAAATAATTTACCATATAAATGGGTGCAAAGGAGCTCAGGTTAAAAGCAGCTATTTATATATTTCCAAAACCTCTCTTAGCACAGCAGAAACTGATATGAGATATTTTCTTGAAAGTCCTCACAGCAGAACTTGTCTAAGACACAGCGATTGTTTTCACTGTGAGAAGAAGAAATCACCCTTCCATGGGCTTCTGCTTCACCACTGTCCAGACTCCCAACCTGACCCATAATATACTTCTCAGGAGATACAGTACCCATTCTGCTCTTCAGAATTCACTGTGGTGGTTCAGCAGTTAGACTCTAATAATCCTTGTGTTTTCCTCACAATATCAGCAGAATTTTAAATGAATTATTTACTCTTATGGAGTATCAGTTTCTCTATCTGCGAAATAGGCTAACATCAAATATATAGTATTGTTTAGAGTGAAATAATGCAAGTAATACTTTGCCTATTATAAACTGAGCATGCTATATTTAACTGTTTACATTTTTGATGAGTATATACTTCAGACATTCTACAGACCTTCCATACTTAAATATAAAATAAATGACTATCTTTGAGTAACATAAACATCATGATTCTGAAGCCAATTCTCTGAAATTTATATATGATTTATTAATCTATACATACTCTACTCTTAACTACTTTTCACACATTCAAGTCCTAAATTATTACTGTTTCTATTAACCTTCTAACAAAATCAGAGCGGGAAATTATTGGCTTCAGGTTTTATATAACCGCCCAACAAAGAAAACTATGGGCAAATATACTAAGAAGAAGGATGAGAAAGATAGTAAAGCTGTGGCAAAATTTTCCAAGGCAGTCACCATTTCTACCATTACTTTAGAAATCAGATTCAAAAGAACAGGAGAGATGAAGTCACTGTTATGAAAATGACAAATGGCACTGCAATTATTGCATGCTTTCCTGTGGATCATCACCAAGAACTTTACTTACAATCAAAGTCCTAAAGGGGATCCTTTCTCCTGCCTTGTTAGGTTATCTTATACCCCAAGTTTTCTTGGGACAACAAGGCAAGAAAAATTTGTAACCAAGTCTGAAAGGTTCATTTTTATCCTGCATGCCTAACTCTATCACCATATAGAAATGGAAATCTACCTTTCAATTTTCACTCTTTTCCAAATTTTTTAGTCCTTAGATTGAACAATTTCTCAAAAAATGCAACAATGACTAGTAAATAAAATCCATGGTCCAACAGAAGTACCACACAATTTGTTGAATACAAGTATAACACCAACCAAACATGATAAAGAGACTGTTTTATCGGAAAGCACATTCAAATTGAAGTTTCCTACCAAGAATATTGCATGAGATATTCATCCAGTGCCACCTATATACCTGGCACTCTTGTAATTCTCACAATCCCTACCAGATGAGAATCATCGCTCATTTGTTTCTTGTAGAAAAAAAGTGAATACAGCACTCAAGTGTCAAGAAACATTAGAAAGACAGGTGTTGAAGAAGCACAGTCTGTTATTTTTTTATGAAATACCTGACGACACCTTGATTTTTCATATTTCTAGCACCATGACAGAACCTTTTCCTTTTTTATTTTTTTAATTTTTAAAACTATTTTATTTTACAGATCAATCCCAGTTCCCTCTCCTTCCCATCCTCCTGCTACCTCCACCTTCTCCCCATCACACCCCCATACTCCGGATTCACTCCTCAGAGAGGGTGAGGCTTGCTTCCCATGGGGAGTCAACAAAGTCTATAACATCACTTGAGGCAGGATCAAGTCCCCCGCCTCCAGATCTAGGCTGAACAAGAAATCTCTCCATAGGAAATGGGCTCCAAAGAGCCAGTTCATGCATTAGGGACCAATACCAGTTCCACTTCTAGTGGCCCCACAAACTGTCCAAGCCACACAACTGTCACCCACATTCAGAGGGCCTAGTTCGGTCTTATGCAGGTTCCTCAGCTGTCAGTTGGAAGCCAGTGAGCTCCCACCTACTCGGGTAAGCTGTTTTTGTGGATTTCCCCATCATGGTCTTGGTCCCTTTGCTCATAATATGGCTTCTCCCTCTCTATGACTGGACACCAGGAATTCAGCCCAGTGCTTAGCTGTGATCTCTGCATCTGCTTCCATCAGTTACTAGATGAAGGGACAGAACCTTTTCTTATCAGTCCCTATTGTCAGCCCCTAAAGTATAAGCTGTGCTGTCACTTCTTTTCTGCCACAAAATCAATCCAACTTGATGAGCATCTTTCCAATCTTCCAGAGATATTAAAAATGCCAGGGTGAACTACTGCTAGCCACAAAGAGCAGAAAGATAAATGATTCACAGCTAAAAATGTTTTGACCTTAGGATGTATCTTCTAGTCTTACCCTACAGGGATCTTCCTTCAGTTCTATGTTGGATGGTAAAACATCAAAAACTTACGTGTCTCTGAAAGCAGGTGGGTTTACAATAGTGGGTCTCATTTATCTGCCTTGATGCTAGCCAAAATCAGTCAAAGATGAAACATGGACATTTAAAGTGTATTCTAGTTTTAAATGTGCTGCAAACAGTAGTGAAATGTTGACTGCCAATTTTATCTCTTGAATATGGAGAGGAGTCTTGACCGAAGTCAGGTATATAAAGGCAAAAGTTAAAGTTAAACCATCATATTATAAATAAGCTGGGGTTGGAGAGATGGCTCAGCGGTTAAGAACACTGGCTTCTGTTCCAGAGGTCCTGAGTTCAATTCCCAGCAACCACATGGTGACTCACAACCATTTGTAATGAGATCTGATTACCTCTTCTGCTATGTGTGAATAAAGGACACTCATATACATAAAATAAAAAGTATATTTAAATTAAATAAATAAGTTTCTTGCTATAAACACCACACACATGCTTCTTACTGTCTAAAAGCCTGACATAAAGGCAACATATACATATTCTGCCAGAAAATGAAAAGAAATTTCTCAGAGGAATTGGCAACTATAAGAACTAAAGGCAGCTAGGTGGAGTGAAACACACTTTTAATCCCAGCACTCAGGGAGGGAAAGGCAGACAGATCTCTATGAATTGGAGGCCAGCCAGGTAGGTAGGAAGAGAGACAGGGAGACAGGCAGAGAAGTAGAGGAATGGACAAACAGAGAGAAAGAGAAAAAGATGGGAGGTGGGCAAGGCCATTTCAAAAAGGAACATAATGAATGTGCACAGAAGGTGCTCTTAGTGGCTATGGTATAGGTCGTATCCTGTCAGCACACCAAGGGCAGGCCAGTAAAGATGGCATACTTCAATGCTTTAAAACATTCTGTGGTCATTTTGTTTGCAAAATATCTTAAAACAAAATTTATTACTTTTATTGATTAATATTATCTCAAAAACTTCTAAAATATAATTTAGATGATTTTAGAGAATGCTTCAATTTATTTGTTTGAATAATATACTCCTAGTTACACATGTACCTATGAAATTTACCATTTATAATTTTATTTAACATGTGCTACTGTGCAATAAGGTACTACAATAGTATCTTAGAGGATTAAAAAAGTATAAGAGGCCTATGGTTTCTGAATAGCAGGAGGTTTAACATCTACTCATAAGGATGAGTGGGGAATAATCATGACAGAAGGAAAGATATGCTAACAGATAAATAACTCATATAGGCGATGATAACTGTAGGAGTTCAATGGAAAATGTGGCTCCAAAAGTATTCAGGTGGCATAGTAGCCTCTTACATGAGATACAGGAAGGTTGTCATAGGAACCACAGATAGATAGATGGGTTCAAAACAGAAAGTCTGTGACGCTAACAGCAACGATGGTGTCACAGAGGCTCCAAAGCAGGAGAGCAGTTGGTAACCTCAGGAGATAAGATTCTAATTGCCTAAGAAGGGAATACTTAAAAGAAGACATTGGGTGGATAGACAGCAAAGAAAAAAAAACATTTTAATCTAGTAGGTAATTAAGAGCTATTTCATCTGACTTACATTTTAGAAACCACTCTTTCAATTTGGTCTTACGTACTTTCACTATTTGAAAACTGTAGGTGGGTGGTGAATAAAGAATATTACCCCCTACGAGAATGGGCTTTTGTCACTGGATATTTAGAAGTCATCACTAAGCTCATACAATATCATGGAAGGCCTTGGTCATAATGTCACCAAGGATGAATGAAGGCTTTGAGTCATGTAGTTGTAATGAGAGGTAGAGACTAAGGAAGGTCACATTGGCTGTATGTGATTTAAACCCAATAAAAACTCAGATCACCATATTGGGTTGGCTTCCTTAGCTAACAACAGTTCATGTATATTGTCATACATTTATGTCAGGAAATAAATATCCATAGTTCCAGTGGAAGAAGACTTGAGTAGGGCTTCTCCTAGATGCTGCCTTTATATGCTTCCCTTGACTAGCTTTATTCTGTATCATCTACATGTGAAAACTTCTAACTATGACCATTTCTGCTTTCTCTGAGACATGGTTGCCTCTAGTGAATTATAAACCAGATAGGGGTTTTTGTAACCTCTTGCATTTACCGCTGATGTTAGGTCAAGGTAATTTGGTGTGGACTCTAACTCTGCAGTTGGTTAGACTCATAAATCACCCAATATTTTTCTTCTTAAAGTCAAAGTTGTTAAATAGCTTGGGCTGATATCTCTCTCTCACGATCCTTCCTCAGCTTCCCAAGGGCTTAGATGACCTCTGTGTTCCACCATGCCCAGCAAAATCAACAAATCTGGAGACATCGTTGTGGTATTCTCACAAATAAATCTGTTAAGTTCAAAGATATCACTACAACCTTTTCCTGTCTACAACAAGATATTATTCAAAATAAAAGTTTCGTTTGATTTTATTTCAAGTAACTTTAAAAAAAATCTGGGTACTGGGGAAATGGCAGCTGTGTAACATGAGGACTTGAATTTGGACCCCTAGTACCCATCATACCAGGTATTCTATAGAAAGGCAGGTCTCAGAGACTCATTAATCAGACAGTCTAACTAACTGGTCAGCTCCAGGTTCAGTGAGAGACCATGGAACAAAAAAATAAGTTTAGAGCAATTGAAGAAACCAACATCCCTGGTCTCTATACATAACTGCAAATGCAAACACAAACGTGGTATACTGACACATTTCCAAACCTAGATGGGCTCACTAGGATCATGGACATTTCTTTCAGACATCCTTGTCATATGTATACCACACACTGATACATTGAAACAACTAGATAGGTCCACTGGGGTCATGGGCATTGGTTTTGGAAATCATTGTAGCACGAGTGCATGCACACACACACACACGCACACACAGAGCTTTTAACATAGATCTTCAGAGATTTTATATATAATACAACTACTGTGACCCATTTGATCATTTGTTTAAGGAAACACCTACACCTTATTAATGAACTGAAGTACACAAATTGAAAAGCAGACCTTGTAATTATTGAAATGATCTTGCTAATTCACTTGTATAAAGGATCACCTAGAATATCAAAACAAAGTCAATGTATTCTAGACTTCCTTATCTAAAGAAAAAAAACTGGAACAGTTCAGTTTCTGCATGCCAAAAGAGCTAAACGACACATTGTATATATGTGAAAACTACATTAGAGTCAACCAGTCCTGTATCCTGGAATGTGAGTTTTAAAACAGGCAATTAATTTTTATACCAAATCAACTTATATAATTCCCATTTTATCCCTTTTTTCTTTTTTTTTGGATTTTTCAAGACAGGATTTCTTTTTATGACAGTACATTTCCATTGACATAAGTTGTTACCTATCTAAGACTAGAAAATGTACAAATTATGATAATACTAAATGAAATAGGACTATGTAAGAATGAACAGTTTTGTTCCTAAGAGACTATATGAGTTCTCATCATCAATCATAAAGCCCACTTCAGCTAGCTAAATATCCTAATCACATACAGTTAAGGAGCCCTTTTTGCTGTCTTAAATTCTAGTTAATGTTTCACATTTCTTTCCATATAATGTACTTTTTCATTCTTCCCATTCAAGACAGTCAATTCCAAGGTCTTTGGATCTTTAACTCTTCCACTTTTAGAAAGAGAAGAAATCACTGTGAGATAGAAAAAGAGGAGAAACCCTTTTGTAATAAAGCCAAATCACAAGAGACATATACATAAAAAGAGTTATCTATATATTTTATGTGTATCCTGCATGTATGTCTGTGCACCAGAGATCCAGAGTACCTGTGGATCTCTAGAACTGGAGTTATAGACGGCTGTTAGTGTCATCATGGAGGTCTAAGAACCAAACCCAGATCCTCCAGAGGAACATCCAGCACTCGCACAAACTGAACTATTGCTCCAGCCCTACACTTTTTAATTCAACATCTTTTTTCTGTGTGGATCCAGAAATTCAGGCTATCACTCAAAGGCTTAGATAAGTATACACTCTACCTCCAAGAAAAACTATCACTTTGTAGTTCTTTGTTCTTTTCTCACTTCTCATCTTTTTTTTTTACATATAGTTGCACACATGTATGCTCACACCAATGTGAACAAGCATATGTATTACACATATACAGAAAAACTAATTTAACAATCATAAAAATGACATTCCCAGGGAAGCAATCTGCAATATATAATTTATCAAAATTAAGCCTGAAAGAAATATAGCACTAAACTAATCTTGCTTTTCTTTTATGAATGTCTAATCATTAAAGACATTCTTATTGAAAAGAACATACTTTAGGATAAAATATATGTATGGAAAAAAAAAGAAATAAGATTAATCTGCAATTTAAAAGATAATATTTTTGATAGTTTGGTAGTGTGTATATGGAGTTTAAAAGAATAAGTTCAAAAGTATTCCCATTTTATTCTGCATTGTAATAAAGCTATGAAAGATTAGTATTATTTTCTTAATTTACCCATGAATATATTTTATCCTCATCTTTTTTTTTTTGGTTTTTTGGTTTTTTTGGAGATAGGGTTTCTCTGTGGCTTTGGAGCCTGTCCTGGAACTAGCTCTGTAGACCAGGCTGATCTCGAACTCACAGAGATCTGCCTACCTCTGCCTCCCGAGTGCTAGGATTAAAGGCATGCGCCACCACCACCCGGCTCTCACTCCTCATCTTACAGGGTGTTTCCATCCTCAGTTCAGGTTTCATCCCTCTTAAAGCTCTCCTGAGGTAGTGACATGATTGCCTCTGATCAACAACTAACTCTCCTCTTCTGGATCTTTACTAAAGCAGATGGCAAACGGTTTTGACTATCAGTATTATGTGAGAAGCTGCTTCACAGAACGTTTTCCAAGATCCTACTTAGATTTGTACTCCCAAATTCTCTATAGCACTTGCAAGCAATCTGTAGTTTTAACAAGTATCTATGTAACCCACCAGAAAATGTGCAAAAACTGTTATCTAGGAACTACATGCCCAACAGAGCTGTCATTCTACATTTAAAACTTGAGTCCAAACCTCAATTCAAAGTTTCCCCATAGGTCTTCATTTTCATTTCTAAGGAGACACACAGTATGACTGTTTCTTTTACCCTGCTAACCATTTGGTTCTCTGAACTTCACTGTGCCAGTTAATTAACTGGAATTCATGCTTGGATACCCCTTTGTTTGCCACCTTCAAGTGAGCCATGGTCAGTTCTTGCTTTTGTTTCCTGGTGCCTCAGACTGTAATAGGCAGTTGGTAAATGAGTACTGAATAAGTTAGAGTAAGAAAAGCAGACAGCATATATTGCTTATTATGTGAAAAAGCAATGACTTACAAAATTTCACAGCAAAACACATACCAAAGAATCTGCAATTCGAAAACTAAAAAAGACACATGAAAATGATTATAAAAATAAGGTATTTCTATCTTAAAACAGAAATGAGGACTCTTACCTACCCTTTTGTATTTCCTTCAATAGTCAAAATGTTGTTTGGAGTTTTCTTATTATGCCTTCTATTTCAAGCTAGAAGTAATTTATAAAAGAGAGAGGCGCAGCAAAGGGAGGTTTCTGATATAACTTAATGGCAAAGCAGCTGCATAGCATGCAAGAGGCAGTGGGTTCAATCCCTAGACTCAGAAAATAGTCAATTTTATAAGTGTAAAGATAAAAAGATTGATGCATTCAAATGTTCCATCACTTTTAAAAATCCTCTCTGTATGTGAATATGTGCATATGTATACATATGATTCATACGTATGATATCTATGTGCACATTCATATGAAGACACATACACACGAACCATGACAAGGGTGTAAAGGTCAGAGGACAACCTTGGGTGTTGTGCTTCACTTTACACCTTGTTTGCAAGAGGGTCTCTTGGTTCCTCACCAGTGGTCAAACAGGGACAGCTGGCCCATAAGCATCAGGGCACTCTTCTATCCCTGCTTCCCATTTCATCATAGGAGTACTATATTACAGATATACACTATGGCACATGGTTTACATGGGTTCTGGGGATTCAAATTCATGCCCTCATACTTAGGTAATAATTGCTTTAGCTATTGAGCCATCTACCCAGTCCTAATGTACCTTTTAAAAATAAGTCATTACTTTAATAAGAAACAAGTCACATAATAATAGGTTCAAAATCTGACATCTGATAAAAGTAAATTATATTAAATATGTTTTTAAAAAAATACCAGGTTTGCCGGTTGGTGGTGGCGCACGCCTTTTATCCCAACACTTGGGTGGCAGAGGCAGGCGGATCTCTGTGAGTTTGAGACTAGCCTGGTCTACAAGAGCTAGTTTCAGGACAGGCTCCAAAGCTACAGAGAAACCTTGTCTCAAAAACAACAACAACAACAAAAAAATCAAGTTTTAGTCCAGGAGTATAACTCGGTGGGAGAATATGTAATTAACATATACAAGGCCCTAGACTTAATCTTCACTATACATAATACCCACAGTTCATGTGTGTGCGTAAACACACTCATGCACACCTTAAGTTTATTATTGACATGTTAGCTTTTTCTTAGTAAAATAGCTTGAAGCTGACAGGCTTAGGTAAGAATCAGAAAATTAATATACCTCTGTATTGTGGTATATAAAAGTACTTTGAAATTTGGGGGCAAGAAACTATATGGCAAATTCTTTGCCACATTTAAAACACATCCATATACCTTTAACTATAATACACATTTGTTTTTGATTTTTATGCCACTCGAGTCATTTTTAGGTAATTTCTCCTTAACAGACCCAAAAAACTAAAAAGGGACTTTAAAAGTCTGATTTTTTTTTTCAAGACAAGATTTTGTTGTAGCTTTGGGGCCTGTCCTGGAACTAGCTCTAGCTCTTGTAGACCAGGTTGGCCTCGAACTCACAAAGATCCACCTGCCTCTGCCTCCCAAGTACTGGGATTAAAGGTCTGAATTTTTAATAAAGGTTAAGAATATACAATTGCTATGAAAACTGGAAAAAATTAAAGAAATTTCACTTATTCCTCCTATGTTAAGTGTGGTATGTGCTATCTGACTTGATTCAGCGGCTTGGGAAACTAAAAGAATTCATCCTATGAACTTGACTGGTTCTGTGATTTTACTGAGTTTATTACTACAAGCAAAACCTCAATAATGTATTCAAAGTTTTCAGTTGTGAGATCAAAACATTTTTGCATGATAATTAGGTAAATGTTAAGAAGTTCACAATATAAACACAATTTGTATTTTCATTAGACCATCATTCAAGTCACCAGGGATGTATCCCTTGATTGAACTATTGCGCAGCTCAGAATATTATTTATCACTTTACACCTAGAGAATTTCAACAGCTAATATATCATCACATCTTTAAATTTTCCCTCCTTCAATCAGCCCATAGAGTCCTTTTAGGTTAATCTACCTGAAGCACTAGGCTGCCCTTTAGTAGCATTCAAATCAATCTACAACATGGTACCAGCTATTGGCTCAAAGTGAAAAACTCTCATTTCTATCTGGATAACATTCCATCTGCAAAGCTGCATTGTTCTTTTAGCTTCAATGCTTTTGTACAATTTCCTCTGTCTAAACAGTCCCACTTTGCACCAATTGAAATACTATACATTTGCAAAGGCTCATTATATGTCTTTCATAGCACTTTCCTAATGATCTCAGGTGAAAATATATCCTTCCTCTATATTAATACAATGTCCAGTTCCATATGCTTATATAAAGTTTCTAATATATTGATGTAAGCCATATTTGATCTCTCTCTAGTGAAAGAACCACACCTAATTTATGGTAGCAACACAGTGCCATACATGGACGATGGAAGAAGTGTTTGTTGAGCAAATAATTCTATGAAATAAAAATGGTGAAGCAAAACAAAACAAAAACGTAGGAAGTCCAGAAAGAGTTTACAAAAAGTAGAAGGTGGGCATTGCATCATACTGAGCCATAAACGAAAGCTAAAGTGAGGAACAATTTCCTTTTTTGCACATTTACATGTACCCTTTAATGCTTTAAGCTGATTCCTAGAGAAGCGAATTCATGAAAACTATCACAATGTGGAATTTACATGATGGGAACCTAGCAACAGCAAATGCCAGCATTAACATATTCACTCACAGGAAACAAATGATCTCACTGTTCAAAGTTCTACTTGATCGGGACTGATTTCGAAGTCACTTTGGAACAAGTCACCATACCTTGTTTACAATCTCAACTTCCCGGAGTATAGGGACAAAGAACCAAAGAACCTTTTATACAGATTTATGAATCACACTTTTGCTCAAATCAACTCAGATTAGATGAAACTGCTTATAAAGATGGTTTAAGTATAGCTCCTTACCTAAGTAGCAAACCAAAGCAACATTCTTTCAAGGGAATATTTCCAGATGCCAATCATGGATATGATACTGTATCAAGATTGTAATGTAAATAAAGCCCTTGAAGGCAACTGGGGTACTGTGGAACACAGAATTCTTATTTATTTATTTATTTTTGAATGCAGCAAATCCAAGCACTACAGGGATAGGAGAATAATGGTGGCTGGCTTTCTTAACAGACGAACAAAGATGTAGGATTGTAATTTTGAGTATTAACCAAGAAGACACTTCTGTTTCCCCTCTTAAAGAAATCCCCATAGAAAGCTAGGGACAGACAGAGAACCATGGCAGGGAAGCAGACCTAAAGGGTGCCTCTGGACCACTACCCATGAGGAGCCTGCCAATACTGCAGAGCAAAAGGACTTTTACTTACTAGCTTTCTGTTTGTGGCTGCTGAAGTGAGAGTTTAATAGTGCACTTATTACAAGGACCAGTGCCCTATGATAAAAACCCATTCAGTCAAAATGCTGAAATAAACAGACTTTGTCTTCTAAATCTATAGGATTAAAAGCCTCTGTCTTTGTCCCAGCTTTAGGGTTGCCACAAAAAAATCTATGTTTTGAGAAATTTAATATGGAAAATACATTTAAAGTTTAGTTGTTAGTTCCCATTAACTCACATTTAAGTGGCAGCCTATATTTTATTCACTAAACCCTGCAGTCATGCTCACATTGCAGTGTCAGGAGAGGCAAATTCTCAATATATTCAGATGCTACTTTAACTTTGTTTAAATTAAAGGTCTGAAAGGTGCCTGTTTGATATTAAGCAAGCTGTGTTAATTTACTTGGTGAAAGTGGGGAGACATTTGGTAAAGTTATAGAATCCACTAAGAATAGAATCACAAAGATGTGATCTAAACTCAGAAAGACTGGGAGGAAAATGAGGACATCTAGATAACAATGGACAGGTACCATCATTAATGAGAACACTGAGTCTGAGAGGATCAGAAAAACTGAACTGATGACCCAGAAAGCAAGATCACATTAAGATAAAGCAGACTCTTCTGAAGTCCCAGAACACAAGGAGGCAGGGAGCAGACAATGATTCCTCCACTGAATGGATGACAAAGAAACTGAGAATGCTCATTTCATCAACACTGTCCTCTAATCAAAAGCCAAATCAAGGAGATTGACATTCAAAAATTTCCCTAGTCACCTAAGAAAAGATGCTTTGAAATTAGCACATGACATAAACCTACACTTGAGGTTTTAGTACCTTAGCAGATGACAAGTTGTTTCTCTGGTATTCAAATTGCAAATATTTATGTAAAGAATTATCAGGAAACAATCTGAAAAACAGTGGAATCATGGATTGGGGAAAAGAAACAATTGCCTCTTTAAGGTCATAGGCTATATACTTTCAATAATTATATTTAATTAAATAATGTTAGCATTTATGCTTCAACTTTTTTCCCAATGCTGTGTTACACTTAAATATTCTTAATTATTTTTCTGAGGAGTTAAAAAAAAACTCTTTTCTATTTTTCTCCTCCTCCTCCTCTTCTTTCTCCTTCTCCTCCTCCTCTCCCTCCCTTCCCCCTCTTCCTCCTTCTCCTCCTCCTTCTTCCTCTGTCTCTCTGTCTCTGTCTCTGTCTCTCTCTCTCTCTGAGACAGGGTCTCTCTATATAGCCTGGGCTAGTCTGGAGCTTGCTATGTAGACCAGGCTCTGAACTCACAAAGATCTTCCTGCCTCTTCCTCCACCATGTTGGAGTCAAAGTCATGTACCACAATGCCCAGTGGTTTTAACTCATTTATTAAAATTTTATGGTATACACTCTGACTATGATGATAAACATTTGAACAAATTGCCTCTTTAAAGGATAAAATTATTTAAATGAAAATTATTTTTTTCTTAAATTGTGCATTTTAAAGTTCTGAATTTTAAAATGAAAATAATTTCATCAGACACTTTATTACCTTAGTGGATGTGCTCTACACCTGCACTAGAACACTTTCAATAAAATAATTTCCATCAGTAACTTCTATATTTTTGTTTGAAACTAGCCAACTGCTTTCCTCTCAGGGCTCTTGTTAACTTGACATCTCACTCTTCAAAGATGGACTCACCTAAGTTTGGTGGGGGTCTTTGGAAGCCCATTGCAATCAATCTGATGCAACATGGCTTTACACTCTAAAGGGGGTGTGAACCTGGGAGACTGGAGCCTAAGGAGGTGGACAAAAGTCTGATATAAAAGCCAACTTCATTCAGAGCATCAGACAATTTATACACTGAGGGTTAAGAAAGGTCACATGAGTAAGGTTCTCATGAGTTCAAGTTGTATATAATCATAAGAACAAGCCACATGTGGCAAAACATGTTTCCCCATACAAGCATATAAATAACAATAGCCAGTTGTAATGAATAACATAAATCAAACTCACTCCTATTCACTACACCAGGGAGGGGCATGAAAACACACTCCAAGAACAATTCAGTGTTTTTGAAGAGAATGGGGTCACAAGCCTCTTGTTTTCTTGGCATTTTCTCACAAACACTCAGAATTCCCCTTGCACAACTTCATTCTTGGACCATGTTCCAACAAGCACGTACTTAGGCAACTAGCAAAATGAAAACACTGAGAAATAAGGACAAAGTTTCCCCCCCAACAATTTGATAGCTCAAACAAAAGAACAACAATACTCTCATTAGTTTACACTCTCAAGTAATGAGAGTGTAAAATGAGTTTGTTGGATTTCCTGAACCTTGCTTTATACAACCTCTAGCAAATCCATTGGACCCTATCCGATTCAATTGAGACAAACTTAATTTTTTTTTCTAACTGACCAATAAAGAATAAAATATTCCTTCAAGCTAGGACAGGAGATTGTGTAGGGACTCAGAAAAAAAGGCTGGTGAATGTCAGCCCTTGTTATGTGGAGGATGGGCCGCTATGCTGGATAGTGCGACTACTGACCTAGTTATGCAAAAACAGTAAAATTCAGAACAATTTAAAATTTTCTTGAAATACTAAAAAGTAAAAAAGAGCAGGAAAAACTATTTTCCTTTTCATTTGGAACACAAAGCATCATTTGAAAGGGCAAGGAGGAATACATGGGAGGGACTGAAGGGAGGAAAAGAGGTGAAAATGAAATTATGATCACAAAAATAAAAAATATTTTAAAAATGTAACTAATACACTAGCATAAAAGAAAGACAAGGTCTCTCCACTTAGTTCATAGTGGCCTGGAATTTGCTATGTAGCTCAGGCTGATTTTGAATTTGCATTTCGCTACCTCAGTCTCTCTATGCCATCATACCAAACAGATTACTTTAATGGCATTTTATATAACCAAAGGTACCTGAAACATCACCTCTAAGCTGGACAGTGGTGGCACATGCCTTTAATACCAGCACTCAGGATGCAGAGGAGGTGGATTTCTGTGAGTTTGAAGTCAGCCTGGTCTAACAAAGGAAGTTCCAGGACAGCCAAGGCTACACAGAGAAGCAAGCAAACAAATAAAACAAAAATATCACCTTCCCCTGTAATCAACATTAAAAACTCTTAAAATATTTTGTATTCTCATTTTACAGTAGTTTATAAAAAGTGACATGAAGTGCTTTTACATTTGCACTTTGTTCGGACCTGTCAAATTGCAAGAGCCTACAATGTAGGTCTAGACCTTAACATGGAAGCGATATAATCTTCCTTCCATAGTTTGCTTACAAACTTTTCTCTTTGTATGGAATTCTGGGGGAGGGAAGAGAGACATGTCTTTTGACAAGAAGAAGTGAGAAGAATGAAAATGAAGTTCTTAAAACCTGTCTTCTGGTCCCACAAGATATATCCTTTAAAGGCATACACACAATGACCTTCTTCCTCCAACTATGTCCTACTCCTGAAGAACTCAATAACTCATCATCTATATGGTTAGAGCTTTCATAATCCAATAATCTATTAATTGTCCCATGTATGAATACTGCTGCATTGGAAACCAAGCCTTTAACCCATGATTCTTATGGCATAATCATCATATCTAAACTATAACATAGAAGGAAAGTATCAATAGTTTGTACACCACTGCCTTAGCATACACGAGAATTTCAAACATATTACTTCACAGGAAATGCAGATCAGGAAAGAATATAGCATCTGTCTTCTCTGGAAAGAACTTTTTAAAGGCAACTTTAAGATGAATTTGTTTAAAATGGACTCTCAAATATGGGTATGGGAGAAGGCTAGAATAATCACAAATCCAACCATTCTAGTTGACTATATGAGAAAGTGCAACTGGTTAGCTAGATGACAGAAAAATCTTCACTGGGGAAAACATATTTGTTTCCTCTCAATTCCTGAGCCTTTTGCTACATGTGTATAACAGCCCTTGGAAACGTAAGACTTAAGGCTCTGGTGAGAGGAATTTTCCTGCCTGCATAAATAGAATTCCATAGAAATCCTTTTGTGTGTGTGTGTGTGGAGTTAGAGATTTACATAATTTGAGAGTCTTAATAATGTGTATAGTACAGATGCTATAGTTTGCATTGCTATTTTTGGTTGTGCAAAGAAAAAACAACCTGGATTAAAGCACATGTGATTTTTAAAAAATGAAGTATCATGGAATAGAAATGCATGGATAAAAGGGAAAGTTCTGGCATTAATAATTAAAGAAGACAGATTTTTTTTCTTTCACAAATCTAACTCAATGTCATCTTGGGGAAAAAACTCATTGGAAGCCTTGTTGAATTCTACTCTCAAAATAACACTGTAGCTCCTGGTTGCAGTGACCACCAAATTATCCAGAACAAAGGACATTTTCCCATGTTTGTATAATGTGAAACAGATAGCTGTAAAAGTTAACCATTTCCTGTATGGGTTCCTGAGCACATTTGGCTTCATTTCCTCTCTTTTCTCTGTAGCTTGTCTATTTTGCTAGCAGCTCATTTTCTATAAAATTCTCATGAGTTCTTGTCTCCTTTTCTTTTTAGATGCACAATCACTTACTTTTAAGGCATTCATTAATGATTCTCAAATTATTTCTCCAGGTTTCTGACCTAAATTTTTTTTTTATTTTTTATTTTTTGGTTTTTCAAGACAGGGTTTCTCTGTATCTTTGGAGCTTGTCCTGGAACTAGTTCTTGTAGACCAGGCTGACCTATAACTCATAGAGATCCGCCTGCCTCTGCCTCCCAAGTGCTGGGATTAAAGGCATGTGCCACCGCCACCCGACCTGACCTATATTTTAAATCACCTACTGATCCTCTTCACACAATTGCTTCACAGGTACATCAAACTGAGTATCCTAAAAGTCAAACCCATGATCTTTTTGAAGCATTCTTTCCTTTCTTTTTCATGCCCCATTATGGTCAACTCTTTTCACATATATGTTCTCCTTCCCACTGTTAGGCTTTAAGCAGCCAGAACTATGCATCTGTCACAAATTCAGGTTACAGCACTCATTACCCCATATAGACTTTATACTAGCTTGTTGTCATTCACCCTAAGACTCTCATCTCCTCCAGCCCTTGGCAGGCCTCTATTTTCTGTTTCTTTAAAATTGAACTATTCCCAGCATTCATATATACAGAATGATTATAACATGTGGTTTTCAGTGATTGGTTACTTTCTTTTAGCATATCCCTTCTAAAATCCATTCATGTTGAATTGTTATTTTATTTAACATAACATCTTAAAAAAAAATCCATGTTGTACCATGAGACAGCTTCCATTCTTTTTATTATTGAATTATATTACATTGTATGGCTTTAGCACATTCTGTTTATACTATGAATATTTTGGATATTTCTAGTTTTTTGCTATTATGAACAATGTTGCTATAAAACCTATACATAAGGATATGCTTTTAGTTTTTACAGGTACATATATGTGAGCAGCATTGCTATGCCTCAGAAGAACTCTATGATAACCAAAGCAGCTGCAGTATTTTCAGATCCTGAACAGAAGTATATAAGAGGTAGATGACTGAGTAAAAAGGGTACATCACTTTGCTTTTCATCTGGACTTCTAAGATGGCTATTGCCACTAAGCATCTTTTCATAGGTTAGTTGGATATTTAAACTTTGATTTACAGAAATATTTACTCTCACACTTTCAGTTGGGTTAACTTTTTATTGATTTATAATAGTCCTTTATATTCTGGATTCTAGATCTGTACTAATTTTTGTGATTGTTTTTTATATTCTTTATGGTATCTACTGATTCAAAATTTTAAAGTTTTCATAAAGTAAATTTTTTTTGTTGTTTATGCCTTTGGCTTCACATATAAAGAGACACTGTCAAATACAAGGTCATAAAGATTTACCTCCAATACATTATATTTATATGCCTTTATAATATATTCTAGGCCTCCCACCTAAAAGATAGTTCTGTGCTCACAAGATAAGAGAGCTATGAAAATTTGCATGACATTTTAAAAAGGCATGGAACTAAATCTGAAAAAAGAAAGCAGATATATCTGAAGTCAGATTTCTGCATTTTATTTCTAGAAAATCAGGTGACTTGATTGCTTTATTTACACTTTTTATTAAATAGTTAATATTGAAAACATTCATTTGTATATTTGACAAGTATACAGCAAAAGTAAAACAATTTTAAAGTTAAAAGCAAACTGACCTAAAAACCACTGTGATTTTTAAAGTTCTTCCAAGTTGTTTTTTTAAAAAAGATTACAAGAGAAGCTAAAGAGATGACTCAGTGGTTAAGAGCTCTTGCAGAAGACCCAGGTTCAGTTCCTTTCACTCACATGGTGTTTCACAACTTCCACAACTATAGTTCCAAGGAATATGATGCCCTCTTTTGACCTCTGTGAGATTCAGGCATGCACACACACACACTGGCAAAACACTTGAACATATAAAATAAATCTAAAAACTTTTTTAAAAGATTGTATTTGGTAGTGATGGCAGAAGAAGATCGTGTGTGTGTGTGTGTGTGTGTGTGTGTGTGTGTGTGTGTGTGTAATGTGTGTCATGTGCATGTGTATGGAAATCAGAGGACAACCTGTGGCAGTAGTCTTTCCTAATTCCCAAGGATAGAATGTAGGCAACAGGTCCAGCAGCAGTCGCTAAGCCACCTGCCAGAAGTTCAATGGCAGAATGTATAACGCACCTCTATAAAAGCTGTGTAATGAAAAGAACTATTACATTTCCAACTCTATATTTTCATTGCTCCACTCTGATCTTTTCTAGCTATCACTTCACAGTGATATGTTAAAAGTGACTTTTTTACAAATATATTGTCTTAATTTATTTAAAAAATCATACTATAATATTTTATACCCATGTTTGACCTTTTAAAATTTCCTAATTTTACAGTGTAATTTATTTGAAAGAAATTTAAGTTTTATGTATATGGGTGATTTCCCTGCACCAAATATGTGCCTGGTACCTCAGACACCAAAAGAGGACATCAATTCCCCTTGAACTGCAGTTACAGATAGTTGTGAGCCACCATGTCAATGCTGGGAATAGAACCTGTGGACAAGCAGCCAAGGCTCTCTAAAATGTTGATCCATCTATCTAGACTCTGGCATAATTGTTTTAAGGCACAATGGATGAAAACAAACAAAAACACACAAACCATTGCAGTTGGCATTTTCTTTGGTCTGTCAACCCCCAAATCATGACTCAGATACTTATTATGAATGCTCGGCCTTAGCTTTAGACTTGTTTCTAGCTAGCTTTTAAAAAATACTTAAATTAACTAATATCTATTAATCTATATGCTGCCCTCAGAGTCATTTACCTCATATATTGTACTTTCCATCCTTTTTTTCTGGTTTCTCCATGCCTGGCTGGCTGGGTCCCTAGCTGGTTGGTCCTTACTATCCATTCTCTGCCTAGCTACTGGCCATTCAGCTTTTTTATTAGAGCAATTGTTACAAAGTTAAACAATTATTCTGCAACACAAACAAATGCAACACATCTTTACATAGATATAATATTAATCAATATTCTATTCTACAATAGCACCCTTAAAAATCAAACTTCAACTGGTGGGGGAGAGGGGATGGTGCACACCTTTAATCCCAGCACATGGGAGACAAAGATAGGCGGATCTCTGTGACTTCAAGGCCAGCCTGGTCTACAGAGCTAGTTCTAGGACATCCAAGGCTACACATAGAAACCCTGTTTCAAACAAACAAACAAAAACCCCACAAACTTCAAACAAGCAAATATGAACCATTTCAAAATTCTTCTTTCTCATCCTATAACTATTATTCAAATTGATAGCAGAATGGTGCTCCCATTACTTAAGCTGTTTCCAGCTGGATGGTGTTTTCCTCGGCATTTAACAAATTGATGGCAAATGTAGAAAGAGAAGATCAGTATGATCAGTTAATTAAGATTTCAAAGAAACTGCTGCTCCCTAGAGGGGTGGCTAATTTCTCATTTATAAGGCCATTTATAACTCCAGCACTGAGAAATGGTCCTAATAAAATTCACAGTTAAGTAGGCTTTCAAATGCACACCAGCCATTAACATTTGGACTGCCTGCTGCTAGCAAAATATTAATATTTGATGCCACGGCATTTTCATTTTATAAATCAGTTTCTGAGTCTTATGAAGCAGCTTGCACTATGTTTTAAGTAGACTGAACTCCAGTTGTAATAGGTGGTTTAGAAAGACTTCAAAACAGTTCACAAAGACTACATTTCCTGATCTGACTCTCCACTATATTCCCTACCATCACTATAGGAGGATATGTTCTTAAGATAAAGCCAATTGACCACAGGGTCTTCACCTGAATCCATAATGATGTTGGTGACACTGCTTTGGAGCTTTATATACTTTAAAAGATAATTATAATGATTCTGTAAAGTTGTGTGCTTACATCTCAGTCTGTGTGCCACTTGCAAGCCTGTGGAGGTCAGAAATCTGATCAGCTGAAACAGGATTTACAGATGCTTGTTAGTTGTCATTTGAGTGCTTATAATCAAACCCAGGACCTATGCAAGTGCAGCAACTCTTCTTAATAACTGAGTCATCTCCCCAGCCCTGTATATAAGTTCTTACATTAACAATATTTTTAGTCAGATTTTACTCTGGGAGACAAACCAGAGTCTGACCAGACTTTCCTACATAATATCTATTGATCCACAAGATGGTTACATGTCTTCAATATGAATGGTTGGGGTTAATTCACATGGGCTGGGGGTGTACTCAGAGGTAGAGCACTTATCTAGCACACATAAAGCCGTGGATTTGATTTCCATACTGAAAAAATTAAACTAAATTCTTATGGGCTGTGAGCCCTAGGATGTTAATTCCAGAAAAAGTTTTAGAGATCTAGTTAAGCTCAACTCTAAGGTATATGCCAGGTGAGCTAGAGAGCCAAACCTAAATACAAAAGCACTTATAAGCTGCAGAAATTTAATAATCCAACAAACCATTTATAAGTACTTAGGTAGTCAAATAAATGTCTTATAACTATATAATATATCCATGTTTACAGACCATAAAGTGAATATTCCAATTGTTTCCTTGGTTGACAACAATAAAAAAAAAGACCTTTGTTGCAATTTTGTTCTTCAATAAAGCTTTTTTAAACTTTTTATATTTATTCTATTCTTATTACCTCTGTGTGTCTCTCTGTGGGTTTGTCTCCCCATCCCCTTCTTTCTTGACATTCACAGCATGCATGTGGAGGTCAAAGGACACTTTTTGGCAGTCAATTTTCCCCTTGTGTCATATGGATCCAGGGATTAAACTCATCATGTCATCATGCTTGGTGATAGTTACTTTCACCTGCAGAAGCACCCTAATGACCCAAGTTTTCTTAGAAAGTTGATATATGTGACCTTGCTTAACATTATGTTCTATTACTTTTTGGATCTCTTTTAGATACACAAGTCTTGGGTGGAAGGATATTTCCTGCTAGTAGATGCTCTTATTGTCTACCTTCTGTGGAGTAGGCAAAATTCTAGATTTCGGATAGCTTTCTCATAAATAGAACTGATATCTTCCAAGACTTCAATCTTCACATCAATATAAGAAACAGATTTCTTATAACTTATTTTGCCAAAGAATAAAAAGATCAGTTCTGACATCTAAGATGGCTGTTAACTTCCATTAAATTAATGACAAGATCAATCTGAGCTTCAGACCAATAAAACAGACTTTAAATGGTCTAAAATGACAGTGTGGAAACCCAGAAATAACTGAGTTTAATACAGCAGTAACCACCTTTCAATTTATATGCAAGGAAATACACAGTTACCACATAAAGTCAATGGCTTACACTGGCAAAACCAATGAGAAAAGGACTCAAATCTGTGAAATTTCTGATAACAAAATAACTATAGAAAATAAAAGTTATTACATTCAAGTTCTATGGAGCAACAGAAAGGTCCAGGGGAACCTGCTGTAGTGACTAGCTAAGGATTACCTTATATATTTTAATCAGTATTTTCAACCCTAGAAAGTTCATCGCTTAGACATTTTGTTCTTTTAACCATTTAAAACATTCCCTTTGTACAACATTTTCCTTATCCATTCTTTGGTTGAGGGGCATTTAGGTTGTTTCCAGGTTCTGGCTATGACAAACAATGCTGCTATGAACATCGTTGAGTACATGTCCTTGTGGCACGATTGAGCATCCTTTGGATATATACCCAAAAGTGGTATTATTGGGGCTTGAGGAAGGTTGTTTCCTAATTTTCTGAGAAATCGTCACACTGACATCCAAAGTGGCTATAAAAGCTTGCATTCCCACCAGCAATGCAGAAGTGTTCCCTTTCCCCCACAATCTCTCCAGCACAAACTGTCATCAGTGTTTTTGATCTTGGCAATTCTTACAAGTGTAAGATGGATTTATA
Organism: Ondatra zibethicus; assembly: GCA_004026605.1. Lineage (NCBI taxonomy): Eukaryota > Metazoa > Chordata > Mammalia > Rodentia > Cricetidae > Ondatra > Ondatra zibethicus. Next base: position 30,035 of record PVIU01017101.1, read on the forward strand.
CAATGGAGATTTGTACTACTCAGCAGAAAAAAATAACAACATCTTGAATTTTGCAGGCAAATGGATGGAGCTAGAAAACATTATATTCAGTGAGGTAGCCCAGACCCAGAAAGACAATTATCACATGTACTCACTCATAAGTGGTTTTTAAACATAAAGCAAAGAAAACCAGCCCACAAATCACAATCCCAGAGAACTTAGACAACAATGAGGACCCTAAGAGAGACATACATCGATCTAATCTACATGGGAAGTAGAAAAGGACAAGATCTGAGTAAATTGGGAGCATGGGGGCCTTGGGGGAGTGTTGAAGAGGAGAAGGGAGATGCAGGGAGGGGAGCAAAGAAAAATGTAGCGCTCAATAAAAATCAATATAAAAAAGATTTTAAAAATTCCCTTTGTAATGTTGCTCATGATATTTTTCAGAGGCAATGCAAAGTAGAATTCTGCATGCTAAAGTAAATTTTAGTTCATGTACTATTCATAATGCTTACTTTATAACGGTTTTAATAAGATCTTTATTGGATTCAGTTAAACCTTCTGCTGAACTTTCTCTATCAATCATTACTCTCAGCAACTTTTTGTATAGTATTATATTATGAAACAGAAGATAAATCTTGATTTTAAAAGTAGATGCTTATTTCAATTTCTACCCATATACTGCAAATTTCAAAACCAAGCAAAAATATGATTAAGAAGAAAACTATGACGTAAATATTGTGAGGCCAGAGTTAACCCTAACACAGTAATTTAACCCCAAAATAATGCAACTGGTTGAACTGACCACTATTATCTTCCCGTTTCTGCCTGCTGATTCTGACAGAAAAACAACTGTTGTTTTCTGTTCACAGACATCAAGATCTTCAAGTCATTTTTCTGCTGTAAATTTTGTTGTCCAAATAATAAAGATTCAGGGCTGAGATTGGAGGCGGCTCACACTGGTAAGGTTGTGCAAGCCTGGTGGTAAGGTCCCTGCAGGCCTCTTTGATCAACAGGACCCTGCACCCCGCCCCTGCAAGATTGCCCTTTCCTCTGTGGGACATTGGAACCACAAGAATCTCTCTCCCTGTGCCGAGATTGGAGGTACAGAAGGATCGAAAGTCCAGAAGGGACTTCCTCTTCCTGCACTGAGATCAGCTATCCAGAGGGGTGAGTGTGTACAAGCCGTCCTGTGAGGTCCCAACCCGCTGAGACTCCCCTGACTGAAATCACAGGAACAAATGTGTAGGCGTCAATCCAAGAATTCTTCCAACAATCTGAAAGACAACATGATAACACCAGAAACCAATGAGGACTCAACAGGAAAACCTGAGCAACCTAACCCAGAAGAAGGAAAAGAAATCGACTTTAAACATAACTTTATGAAAGTGATAGAGATGTTTAAAGAAGAGGTAAAAAACGCCTTTGAAGAAAGGGATGAGAAAACTAACAAAAAGTTAGAAGAAATGAATAAATTCCTCAAAGATACCCTAGAAAACCAAGAAAAAGCAATCAAACAGGTAATGGAAACAGTTAAAGACATAAAAACTGAAATGGAGGCAATGAAGAAAACACAAACCGAAGGAAGACTGGAGATGGAAAATCTGGGTAAGCCATCAGGAACGGCAGAGAAAAGTATAACCAACAAAATACAAGAGACAGAAGAAAGAATCTCAGACGCTGAAGATACGTTAGAGAAAATAAAATTAATCAAAAAAAAACAACAAATCCAACAAATTCTTAACACAAAACACCCAGGAAATCTGGGACACCATAAAAAGACCAAACCTAAGAATAATAGGGGGTAGAAGAAGGAGAAGAAGCACAGCCCAAAGACTCAGAAATATATTCAACAAAATTATAGAAGAAAACTTTCCCAACCTAAAGATGGATATGCCTATCAAGGTACAAGAAGCATACAGAACACCAAATAGACTGGATCAAAAAAGGACATCCCCTCGCCATATAATAATCAAAACACAAAACATACAGAATAAATAAAGAATACTAAGAGCTGCAAAGGAAAAAGGTCAAGGAATGCATAAAACCAATCAGAATTACACCCGACTTCTCTATGGAAACCATGAAAGCCAGAAGGTCTTGGATAGATGTGCTGCAGACACTAAGAGACCATGGATGCAACCCAGACTACTATACCCAGCAAAGGTTTCATTCACCATCAATGGAGAAAACAAGGTATTTCAGGATAAAAACAAATTTAAGCAATACATAGCCACAAACCTAGCCTTACAGAAAGTACTAGAAGGAAAACCACATCTAAAGGAAGCAAGCAACACCCATAATAACACAGACATCTAACAGCCCTCCACTAGCACAACTCAAAGAAGGGAAACACACAAACTCTACAACCCTAAAAAAATAACCACAGTTAATAACCCAAACAGGAAAGAATATACCTTCTTCTCAGCATCTCATGGAACCTTCTCAAAAATTGATCACATACTCGATAACAAAGCAAACATCCACAGATACAAACAAATTGGAGTAACCACCTGTGTCTTATCGGATCATCATGGAGTAAAGTTAGAATTTAAAAACAATTCCACCCCCAAAAAGCCTACAAACTCACGGAAACTGAACAGTCAACTACTGAACCACTCCTGGGTTAAGGAAGAAATAAAGAAAGAAATTAACATCTTGCTTGAATTCAACGAAAATAAAAACACAACATACCCCACCTATGGGACACTATGAAAGCAGTGCTAAGAGGAAAGGTCATAGCACTGAGTGCCCACATAAAGAAAACGGAGAAAGCACACATTAGTGATTTCACAGCACACCTAAAAGCTCTGGGAAAAAAAGAAGACTCACCCAGGGGAAGTAGAAGACTGGAAATAATCAAACTGAGGGCTGAAATCAACAAAATAGAGACACAGAAAACAATCCAAAGAATCAATGAAACAAAGAGCTGGTTCCTTGAGAAAATCAACAAGATCGACAAATCCCTATCCAAACTAATCAAAAGGCAGAGAGAGAATACTCATATTAACAAGATCAGGAATGAAAAGGGGGACATAACAACAGACACCGAGGAAATTCAGAGAATCATTAGGTCTTACTACAAAAGCCTGTATGCCACAAAATTGGAAAATGTAAAATAAATGGACAGTTTTTTAGATAAATACCATATACCAAAATTAAATCAAGACCAGGTGAACAATTTAAATAGACCTATAAGTCAAGAGGAAATAGAAGCTGTCATCAAAAACCTCCCAACGAAAAAAAGCCCAGGACGAGATGGTTTTAATGCAGAATTCTACCAAAACTTCCAAGAAAAGCTAATACCTATACTCGTTAAGGTGTTTCACATAATAGAAACAGAAGGGTCATTACCAAACTCTTTTTATGAAGCTACAGTTACCCTGATACCAAAACCACACAAAGACGCACCAGGAAAAAGAATTAAAGACCAATCTCACTCATGAACATCGATGCAAAAATTCTCAATAAAATACTGGCAAACAGAATCCAAGAACACATCAAAAAGATCATCCATTATGATCAAGTAGGCTTCATCCCACAGATGCAGGGCTGGTTCAACATACGGAAATCTATCAATGTAATCCATCATATAAATATACTGAAAGAAAAAAAAACATATGATAATATCATTAGATGCTGAAAAAGCATTTGACAAAATTCAACACCCCTTTATGATAAAGGTCTTGGAGAGATTAGGGATACAAGGTTCATATCTAAATATAATAAAAGCAATATAAAGCAAGCCGACAGCTACCATCAAATTAAATGGAGAGAAACTCAAAGCGATTCCACTAAAATCAGGAACAAGTCAGGGCTGTTCACTCTCCCCATATCTCTTTAATATAGTGCTTGAAGTTCTAGCAATAGCTATAAGACAGAGTAAGGAGATCTTGGGGATTCGAATTGGAAAGGAAGAACTCAAACTTTCGTTATTTGCAGATGATATGATAGTGTACATAAGTGACCCCAAGAACTCTACTAAAGAACTTCTACAGCTGATAAATACATTCAGTGATGTGGCAGGATACAAAATCAACTCAAAAAAATCATTAGCCCTCCTATACAAAAAGGATAAAGAAACAGAGAGGGAAATCAGAGAAACATCACCTTTCATGATAGCCACAAATAGCATAAAGTATCTTGCGGTATCACTAACCAAGGAAGTAAAAGATCTATTTGACAAGAACTTTAAGACCTTGAAGAAAGAAATTGAAGAGGATACCAGAAAATGGAAGGATCTCCCATGCTCCTGGATTGGTAGGAGCAATATAGTAAAAATGGCAATTCTACTAAAGGCAATCTACAGATTCAATGCAATCCCCATCAAAATCCCAACAAAGTTCTTCACAGAACTTGAGAGAACAATAACTAAGTTTATATGGAAAAACAAAAAGCCCAGGATAACCAAAACAATCCTATACAATAAAGGAACTTCAGGAGGCATTACCATCCCTGACTTCAAACTCTATTACAGAGCTACAGTAATGAAAACAGCTTAGTATTAGCATAAAAACAGAGACGTTGACCAATGGAATCGAATCGAAGACCCGGATATTAATCCACAAACCTATGAACACCTCATATTTGACAAAGAAGCTAAAAGTATACAATGGAAGAATGAAAGCATCTTTAACAAATGGTGCTAGCATAACTGGATGTCAACCTGTAGGAGAATGAAAATAGATTCTTACTTATCTCTATGCACAAAACTCAAATCCAAATGGATTAAAGACCTCAATATTATTCCGACCACACTTAACCTGATAGAAGAGAAAGTGGGAAGTAGCCTGCAAAACATGGGCACAGGGGACCACTTCCTATGTCAAACCCCAGTGGCACAGACAATAAGAGCAATAATGAATAAATGGGACCTCCTGAAACTGAGAAGCTTCTGTAAAGCAAAGGACACTGTCATTAAGACAAAAAGGCATCCTACTGAATAGGAGAAGATCTTCACTGACCCCACATTGGACAAAGGTCTGATCTCCAAAATCTACAAAGAACTCAAGAAACTAGACATTAAAAT